>JAVJAQ010003722.1:0-91254 GCA_032362365.1 Zygogramma bicolorata
ATATAATTTCAAATAAAACAAGTCGCAGTGATACAACAACTCAGTAATAATGAAAAAAAAAACGAATTCAACTAACAAAAACATTTTCCAACAAGAGTTTCATCATCTTATAGTAAAACAAGTTTTGATTATGACGTCTTGTTTGCAGACCCTCAGGTAAACATTTCAGACCCTCAAGAAGTCATTGTGAATTATCAAGACATTGAAGACTGTGGAGAACAAATGCCTAGGGTGGAGGAATTCAAAGAGGGAAGTAGAAACATTTTCCATGATACTAATTGGGCCTCGTGGAACCCAGCAGCATTGAAGACCCCCAAAGCTTTTGAACTATCAAAAAATCAAGGTATTATTTCATTTAACTTTTTATAAATTAGCTCTTTGATTGTTGCAGCAACAAAAAAGTTGGAGTGAAAATTTTCATGTCATTCTTTATTACAGAACAAAAAAAACAAGTTACCTCTTGGACCTACATGGGCACCTAAAAGATTACTTTTGGAAAACAAAATGGCATTGAATGGTAACGTATGCTTATTGAATGGTCATTTCAAATAGGTTTGAAACAAATGATTTCAGCTGCTTTCCATTTAAGGGCTTGATGCACCGGTGCTTCTTATTCTAGTTTAATCATTGGCTGCAAAATTACATCTGTCAAAGTCTATCAATAGTAAGTCTAGTACTGCATTCGTTTTGAGAGAAGAAGCTACATAGAAACCCAGGGAAAGTATGACATTCAACAATCTGTTCTTTTTGAACAACGTGTGGTGTTCCCCTGGTGCAACAAGTACAGCAAAATATGAAAAGTTCCGTGGTGATATATTCTGTGTCAGGAATCAAGGTTCGTTTAAGAGTAACTCCCAACTGTTCTAACACTACCGGCCACACTGGATTCTGTAATTTAAAGGATTACGCTATAGAATAAGAAGCTCTGAGGCTTCATACTGCTAAATAGAAAGCCTATTCATTTAAGGAGACACTTGGTCAGTGTTATTATTTGTTTCAACTATATCCATTGCATGGGTGTGGTCCTACTTTAGTCCTGTTATAATTGTTACTCCAAATAGTATTCAAAGACTTTTTGTATTTTCTGGACCCAACAAAATAAAAAAAAAACATTCATCGTCTTGAAAAATTCACCCACATTAACGGCTAATACAAGATATAAAAAAAATTTGAAGCCTGAATCAATGACCAAGCCTGCAACAATGACCAAACCTGAATCAATGACCAAGCCTGCAACAATGACCAAACCTGAAACAGTGACCAAACCTGGAGCAGTCATCAATACTGAAATACCAACAAACCTTCCGTTGGAAGATGTAGCAGGGCCGTCAAGTGGCCCGAACATTTCAGATGCAAGAGCACCAATAAGTCAAAAAAGCACCAGCAAATCAGGTAAAAAGTACATATGGTCTTAAAATGAAACTATTCTATTCAGTTCCAATGAGTAAAATGAAGATGAATTTGTTTTTCTCTTAATCTTCAATGAAAAATTCTATTTGAATAACCCTCGCACATTGATGAATGCTCAAAAATTTTATACCAACTTTCTCAAGCTTTTTGCTCATAGGAAACAGATCTCCGCAACAAGCTTCCGAAATCTGTTATGAAATTTTCAAACTATAATCAATGTCCATGGGTGAAAGTAAAATTAAAATATTTACAAGAAAATTCATCATACTTGGTACTACTGTTTTACTTTTCCCACTGGTGATTTACTTTTCGCATTGTTGTTTAGAAGTAATGTTTTCACATTGAAATGACAACTGAAATATATCTTATTTTAGTTGTCAGTGTCAAAATAGCTATTTACGATACAAGTTCGTGAAGTAGGACTTTTTTGTATGAGCATGAAGTTTACTGAATGAGGCGCAGCCTAGTTCAACAAACACAAAGTTGTTTTGTTTCCTGTAAAATTGTCGCAATTGTACCAATAATTTGTCGTTTTGTATTTTTTGCAGGTATGAAGAAAAAGACAGCTTTGACCACTGACTGCAGAATTAAAATTAATGCTTTATCTGAGGCCAAGTTGGAGGTGATTCATATTCAAAAGGAATGCCTAAGAAAAGAAATCATTATTAAAGATGAAGAGCATGCACTACTAAAAATGGAATACGAGAAAGAAGAACATGAAGTAAAAATTAAAAAGCATAAAACTGAGCTGGAACTTTTAGAATTGGAGCTACAAAAAATAACTTAATTCTTAGCTATGGTAATGATTTTTCAATTGATAAATATATGCTTTCCAGTAATTCGTTATTTTTTTTTTAGAAATTCTAATCCCAATAATGTTGAATCTAGTGCATCGTTTAATCTGATAACAATGTTTTTTTACATATTCTTCAGTTATTTTGTAGTAGGCAGATCATATAAAAAATGAGGGGAAATGTCACAATAAGTTAGTTTCAAGAAAAACGAATTTTAAAGTTTGAAACCTCAATTCTTTTGAAATTGAACATCACGGAAATAAAACTACCCATATGCATTCAATGAAGTATAATAAGCAACATATCTGAACAAAAATCATATACAAATTGAAAAAATCGTCGATAACTTGAATCCAATTCAGTGGAAAATGGAGGATGTCAAAAATAAATCTGATTTCCTTGTTTGGAAGCTCCATGAATTGCCAGGAGCACCTTGGAACATACCGGCATATCTATAATTAAATCATTCCTTACAAATTTCACACAATATGATAAGGAATTATTGTGTATAGTAATGCTTCATTTTCGGCTTTTCTGGATATAATTTGAGATTCATTATAGAGTCTCTCGGGTTGGTTTCGTGGGTTTTCCAGAGGAATCATCATATACTCGGACAATGTATATCCTGAATCTCCCAACAAGAAACTATTACCAAATGTGCCTTCTTCAGATCTTGCCTTGAGTCTTGAGTGGGAAAATATCGTATTGTCATGTGTAGCTCCTGGCCACCGAGCCACAATATCTCGAATTCGTAAATTACTATCTGATACTGTTTGTTTGTGTCCAAAACTTCCTGTGCACAGAAGTAAGTATACTTAGTAATAAGCTTGCTACTTTTATATTGTGTCAGGCGTATATTTGAAATTACATCGTGACAACAAGAAATTTTCCATTAACCTAGTTTTTGGCAGTTACTTTTATTTGCTTGGGTAACTTTGATCAGCGTCTGGGGCATCATTGATCACTTGATCAATGATGCCCATTTGATCAAAGTTGCCCTTTATCACATAGTTTCGAATCATTGCACTAAGATAATTGGACAAATATGTTTTTTTCCAGAAAGAATGCCCCGTAAACACAAACGTGTACTTGGCAGTAGAGCATATTACGACTACACCAAAGAAACTTTGTAAGAAGCACTGCAACGTGTGGTCGAAGGAAGATCAGCTATTCGCGAGGCGTCAAAGGAATTCAAAATTCCATTTGGAACGCCATACAATAAGTACAAAGGCAGACATGGGGGTAAACCAGGCCTTCCAACAATTTTTACAACTGCAGAGGAGGCAGCTATCCTTAAAGCGGCTGCCAAATGTGCCGACTGGGGATTTCCGCTATCACTTATGGACGTAAGAATGATGGCCAAATATTATTTAGATGGAAGGGGTAAGACCATCAACATTTTTAAGGATGATATTCCCGGAGTTGACTGGACATACAGTCTTCTTGAGAGACACGAAGATTCCTATGGACAACAAATAGCCACCAACATAAAAAGGGCTAGAGCGTCAGTGTCAAGAGTTACTCTAGCAGGATATTATGACAATTTGGAATATACGCTAAAGGATTTGCCAAGCTCTAACATTTTTAACTACGATGAGTCCAACTTATCTGATGATCCTGGAAAAATGCGTGGCATTTACAGACGAGGCGTGAAATATCCTGAAAAGGTAATGAACCACTCTAAAAGCTGTACGACGATAATGATATGTGGCTCAGCCGACGGCACATTATTGCCACCATATGAGATATATAAGAGTGTCCATCTCTATGACTCATGGAAAGAAAATGGCCCACGGGGACCTCCATGTTGTGACAAGCCATGTTGCCTCGGAACAAGGTACAATCGCACAGCAAGTGGATGGATGGATGGTGGTACTTTTCGGGATTGGTTTACCAGTTCATTTTCACCTCATGCCAAACGCTTAGAGGGAAAGAAGGCTCTGATCGGAGATAATTTGTCTTCTCACATAGATGCCGAAGTTTTGAGGATGTGTGCCGAAAACGACATTTATTTCATATGTTTAGTCCCGCACTCAACCCACCTATGCCAGCCACTAGATGTCGGGTTCTTCAGGCCCATGAAAGAAGCCTGGCGTGCTGTATTGACGCAGTGGAAATTGCAAAATATACGTCTAAGCACCGTTCCTAAAGATATGTTTCCGGCTCTTCTAAAGAAAGCCTTGAATAAGATGGATACTGTAACAGCAAGAGTTGCCAGAAATGTGAGAGAAACGGAAACCAATAACACATCTGCAATTAAACGAAACATGATCAGCTCTTTTCGGGCCCGGCATTTGTCCTTTGGATCGGCAAGAGGTGTTCAAACGTTTGCCACCGGTAGTTGAAGACAATGATCCAGCCCCTGCCGTCGAAGATGCGTTGACAACACTTCTAAGAGAGCAGAGATTTGGAGAATCAGGCCGACTACAAAGGAAGAAGAAGAGACTTGATGTTCCACCTGGCTGTAGTGTGTCTACAGTAGCACCAGTTAATCACGGTGATCAAGAAAGTGACGACGATCAACCACTCTCAACGTCAGTGGAAACCCGACACCTACCTGATTCTGTCACATCCGCGGCAGCTGTTGGGGAAGAAAGTAACATTGCACAAACAGATACATATGCTGTTGAGCAATATATTTTGGCAAGGTTTTCCTCCCACCGAGGGAAGAGAACTTACAAATATGTATGCTAAATTATAGAAGTTAGTCCAGAAATCACTGTTATTGGATTGAAATCCATTCGAAATAATAAAAGAAAATTTAAAATTATTGCTGATGACATTTCGGAAATCAAGCATAGCGACATCATTGAAAGTTTGCCAGATCCTTCGGAAATAGACGAAGATGACCACCTGTTTTATGTATTTGAAACTGACATTGACGTTAATGAAATTTGAATTAACATCTCCAACTGTTTATAGTACCTACCTTTCTACCTAGCATTTAATTTTTCATGTGCCCTAGTGAGATACAAAGCTCTTTATGTTGTTTAAATGATCTAAATCGTTAATTTTTTTATAGGATATTATTTTACGTTTTTTATAAATAAAGATTTTCAAATATAACTGCGAAAAAACGGGTTTTTCTGCGATCAAAGTAACCCCGGATAACAAATGAGTTCGCAGAATGTATAAAAAGGTATTTTTTTTTTTTCATTTTTTCCGGTCGTTTAAAAGGGTATACTTTCACATTCCGTTGAAAAATCGAGAGTGATCAAAGTATCCCCTAAATCAGTATATCTTTGATCACGCGGTCTTTATTTTTTTCTCCGAAAGTTTTGCTTATCTCACTATAATTTTTTCAGAATCTGTAGGTAAGTAAAAACCTATATTTCAGTTTTTCCTTTTATCTTTTCGCATAAAAGTAAAAAAAAATTTCTATTACTTTGAAGTTGAAAATTGATCAAAGTATCCCCAATCTACGGTACCTATTACCAACATAATTCATTAGTAAAAATTTATTTATGCAATCTCTATCTCTCTATTTTGGGTGGTCATAGGTTCCTGCTTCGGTAAGGCGCATTCGACCAATATTTATTTAATCAAAAAGATCCCTACACTACTCAGATTGGGATGTGTCTGTTAGCTATATAAGTGTTCCTGATAAGATGGGATTTTTATTTATCTCAATAATTACAGAATGTTTATGAAACAGTTTCAAAAAAGTCTATGTAGGAACGGCATATGCATTAAAGAACTTGAATGAACATTCAGATACACAACATACCTGTGGGCTAGATATTCTTGATACTACAGAGTGCAGAATTTGATAAATCACATTCTGCTAATCATTCTGGAAAATATTATATTGATAAAAAAACAAATATTCACAAAGAGGCCTAGTCCAGCGTAACTTCACAACTTGACCATTAACAAAAAACATTGTTGCCAGAAAAAATAACATTTGAAGAAAAGGATCTCAATTGGAATACCAATATCTGAATCACAGAAATCCAGGAGATCTGTGAGCTGAAAGTATGTTCATTTGATGTGAAATAGTCTGAAATATTCTGAGTACAAAAAAAAAGTCACCATAGAAAATGTCAGTTTGTCTGGCTCTGCCATTTGATAATATGAATATCTGGTATACTATATAGAAAAGTGCTTATTTTTCAACAGCACACATTTTTTGAAACAATTTAAAAAAATGGAATACTATACCTATAGAGTGTGGAAGAGCACATTGAATCCGTTTTTTTGGCGACTCAGAATTTTAGAAAAGTCAAGTCATTGAGCTATTTTATAGATCTACAACTCAAATAATTCTGCCAGAAGTCATTTTTTCATACGATTGGTGCAAGATCCTATTAGTGAATAAGTTCAATGCAATACTCCTTGAAACAAAATCTGTCATGAAGCATTGAAATCTTGAGTTTTTTTGTTTTCATGTGCCGTTTATTATAATTAGTTAGCAAATATCAGTCAAAACCCTACTGAACATTATTTGTACCGACACTTCGAGTACATTTCTTATAAAAGTGTTTTTATTGAGAAAAAAAAGTAATACAAATTATGAAACAACAACAAAAATTAATTGGCGATCCGGGGCACATTTTCTTCTTCAGCTGCAGGAAAACCCAGAAAAACCTGCAGCACCACATCACCTGTAAATCTTGATCTGCCAATGTCCTCTCTTTCATAGAATAATATGTAGGGTGTCTCCTGAGGCTTCAATAAATCCAAGATATCGCCAGAATATTTAGTGACACAACTATCGTTAAACTCAAACCAGTCCGTTTCGTTTTTGACCAATGAGTAATAATGGCCAGATTCAATGCCAGAACCACATCGAACAATGACTGCATGAAGATTATAATAGTGGTCTGCTAGATTGAAGTGTTCATCTATTTTGAATCTTCGTAAGAGTTTGGTGCTTCCTCCAGAGGTTGAATCATGTTTGAAAGGCATCAGTGTTATAATTAGATTGACTGGTGCCTCAGTTATACTTGTTGTCATATAATGGTAAGTCAGTTTGGCACATATTTGGCAATAAAGTTGATGATCACCTGTTAAAAGTTCTTTCTTGAGATGATTCAACAGTAAGCTTTGCAAGGATTAGTTATCAGTCTTATTGGGAAACGCCACTTGAAGTTCCAAAAAGTCACAAACGTTTTTGCCACCTCTTGTACATGTACTGCAACGTAAAAAAGTGAGGATTTTTCCAACAAAAGTTCTAGAAACACAAGACAAGATGGACTGTACGGAATCATTCAATCCAGAGCGGTCAGGAGTATTGATTTTGCTATTTTCCTGCTCACGAAGAGTATTCAACAAGAATTTGGAGCAATCCTCTTGTTGTCCTAAAGAGTATGTAGTAGTCCCGCACTCAACCCACCTATGCCAGCCACTAGATGTCGGGTTCTTCAGGCCCATGAAAGAAGCCTGGCGTGCTGTATTGACGCAGTGGAAATTGCAAAATATACGTCTAAGCACCGATCCTAAAGATATGTTTCCGGCTCTTCTAAAGAAAGCCTTGAATAAGATGGATACTGTAACTGCAAGAGTTGCCAGAAATGTGAGAGAAACGGAAACCAATAACACATCTGCAATTAAACGAAACTTGATCAGCTCTTTTCGGGCCGCCGGCATTTGTCCTTTGGATCGGCAAGAGGTGTTCAAACGTTTGCCACCGGTAGTTGAAGACAATGATCCAGCCCCTGCCGTCGAAGATGCGTTGACAACACTTCTAAGAGAGCAGAGATTTGGAGAATCAGGCCGACTACAAAGGAAAAAGAAGAGACTTGATGTTCCACCTGGCTGTATTGTGTCTACAGTAGCACCAGTTAATCACGGTGATCAAGAAAATGTCGACGATCAACCACTCTCAACGTCAGTGGAAACCCGACACCTACCTGATTCTGTCACATCCGCGGCAGCTGTTGAGGAAGAAAGTAACATTGCACAAACAGATACATATGCTGTTGAGCAATATATTTTGGCAAGGTTTTCCTCCCACCGAGGGAAGAAAACTTACAAATATGTATGCTTAATTATAGAAGTTGGTCCAGAAATCACTGTTAATAGATTGAAATCCATTCGAAATAATAAAAGAAAATTTAAAATTGTTGCTGATGACATTTCGGAAATCAAGCATAGCGACATCATTAAAAGTTACTACTTGTTGTCTTATAATGGTAAGTCAGTTTGGCACATATTTGGCAATGAAGTTGATGATCACCTGTTAAAAGTTCTTTCTTGAGATGATTCAACAGTAAGCTTTGCAAGGATTACTTATCAGTCTTATTGGGAAACGCCACTTGAAGTTCCAAAAAGTCACAAACGTTTTTGCCACCTCTTGTACATGTACTACAACGTAAAAAAGTGAGGATTTTTCCAACAAAAGTTCTAGAAACACAAGACAAGATGGACTGTACGGAATCATTCAATCCAGAGCGGTCGGGAGTATTGATTTTGCTATTTTCCTGCTCACGAAGAGTATTCAACAAGAATTTGGAGCAATCCTCTTGTTGTCCTAAAGAGTATGTAGTGAACTTCAAAGACTCCAGGAAATCAGTTGGTGAGAGAGATGATTCATTCTTTCGAAACTGCAGCTGTATGAACGGGTCTTTGAGTTTGGTGAATAAGTAGGAAACATTCTCGTTCATCGTTGAAACCTTGTTCTCGAAAGTCTTCGTTATGAACAACACTTGTAAAATGTCAACCATTTTTGTCATTGTTTCACTTGATGCTAGCCATTTCAATATTGGAATTGTATCTTCGGGATTCAGGAAAAGAACACCATCCGATTTCAGACATGGATTCTTATTGATTATCATTGTCATTAACCTGCAAACAAATATTTTGAATTATCTAAAACTCTTGTATTGAAAGGTAAAAGGAATCAGAGAAACTCATGCTGAATATCACATGCTATGGTGCTAATCGATTAACACAATCAACATACTTGAATTTATTTTTGAAGAATCCTTTGACACGTTCAACTCAAATGAGTTTTTATTTGTTAACCTCGTGCAGATACTTTCACCCTTTCACCCTCAGATATTGGCTCACGTACAATATAATTTCTTGTCAACCTCGGACCCACAATACTCAATAATTCTGGAAATCTTTCGCTGGACATTCTTAAGTAATTGAAATACTTTTCGGAATCAGCCAATTTCATCTCTTGGAGCAGGCACCTTGACCTTTTCTATTCTGAAAAATATCTCTCATCCAAAATCTTTTTTTTTGCGTTTTTGTTTATTTCTCATTCTTAGTAAAAAATATGAGACAAAATTAGAACATTATTTGTTTTCCAAATATAGAATTGATTTATTTCCATCGCATTCATTTTGTATCAACTTGGAATAACAACACTAACAACATCAAAACGGAAAAATTGAGGTTGAAAACCATATGATTTTCGGAAAAGTTATAAATATTTAACTCTTACGACAGTTGGATGAAAGTTGAAATGTTTCGGATGAAATTTGGCGCGAAAACAATTCAACCAATCAGAACATTATCACATCATCGGATCGTTGGATATCGTGTTCATGAAAATCCGGCTTTACTCTGGTGAACCTTGAATAACTTTCAATATTGAATATTGTTTATTGAAAATAATCGACTACTGTTATAAAAGAATATTATCATGCATCATCGAGATATCTGAAATATCTTGAAGATACTGGTTTTTCGATGATACATTCAATTCCCGAAAAACTTTTGGAAAATATTGACTACCTACTGTATATTTTTTATTCGCATCATAATTGAATTTGGTCCCATTCTTGAATATTTCTCAATGATCTGGTGATATTCAAGAATCAAGTAGCCACCAGGATATGCCAAATTGATATGGTAGTGTTGCAACCAAGAAAAAGGTAATTATACATGTCGATGAGCCACATTCGTTATGAATGTACGGAATAGATGTCGTAAAACTCCAAAACAAAACATTTATCATGCACTTAGTAGCTGCGATTGATGAATATAATAGAATGGCGGTAAATTATTCAATCATTTCAATATCAAATTTGAAAAGTTGAAGAAACTTCTCGCCGATAGACCATTTTAGTTGATGAAGAATATTTTAACGAATCTTTTTTATGATGTGTGTGCTATTTATACACTCATAAAATAAAAAACAAAGTTCCTGGGGGCAGATGCCGCCATATTGGTTCATTACGATTCATTTGACACTTTTGAGAAGTAGCTAGAATGCCTCATTCATTTGAACATACAGAAGGGGGTTATGGTATAAGGAAATGAAAATTTTATTACAAGCGCATAGTAGTAGTGAATTAAAACATTGACAAGTATTTTATATTTGGTGAATTCATTATGTGAAAAACCTTTTCATTCAAGACCTTGACAAAAACTAAATTGTTCTGAAGAATTTTATTTCTTCTGTTAATTAATTGGATATTTGGAAACATTCAATCACAAAACCAGTGTATGTGATGTTCATAAGCGAGTGGTTCAGACTGGCCAAAGAAAGGTTTTATAGAGAGAAATAAAAATAAATTCAAGTAAAAATAATATATTTTGATGACTAGTTAATTTTTTGTTATCAGAAATGTGATTTTTTAATCATTTATTTATTTTATTGAATATTTTAATTTGTGTTCACAGAATGTTTTTATTTTATTCATATATTTATATTTTGTACAATTCATAGAAAAAGTACATTTTTATTAAATCATTTATGTTTCCACTTCCATTTATTTTACTCCCACTACTCCTGGTATCAAAAGTTTGGACACTATGTTTTTGAAAATGCTAGTTGAGAAGACATTTTCAATAAAATTTGCAGAGAATAAATCTGTCGAACTCTACTGGAAAAATTGAAAACCCATTTTTTTCATTTTCATCAGACTGATTCAATAAAGTTCAATTTCTGTTCATGAATGTAGATAATTCACATGCAACTCTTGCAAAAAATGATCATTGTACTCTACCTGAGATTGTCAAACGGAACCGTGTGGTTGAGTATTACAGCTTCGCGAAAGCATTATGAGAACATAACACTTATATCATCAACCGAATATAACGGTTAAGCAATAATATTTATATATATATGTAACCGAACCTTGATAATTATTCTTACATACCAACAGTGGTACCAACACTCAGTTGGCACCATTGAATTTTTGACCTGACACATGACAATATGATATTGTCATTTGTCCATTCACTTTTGATGTTAACCTATCATTCTGAGTCCGACCACATGTTCGACGAGATTTTAATTATATATTTTTAACGAAGATTTTAATGTGTACGTTTTATAATTACGATTATTTTACTCATCTACATTCTCATTGCTTATCATCATTACCATGAATGTCATCATGCTGAATTGTATCAACAAGTCATACATCCTCACATAAGCGTAAGTAATCATGCACCTATCTAGTATAGAGTTCACATGTAGTTTCCCTGATGATGGAATAAAATATATTTCCGAAAGCTTGGACATACTTAAAAGATTTTTATTTCGACGTGCTGCACTCCCCAATATTCACTAGTTTGTATATATATATATATATATATATATATATATATATATATATATATATATATATATATATATATATATATATATATATATATATATATTGTTATGATATCAAAGATACCCAAATGAAAAGCATCAATCTTTGTGTACATCGGGTGAATTTATTCAGAGGAAACTTTTGGACGCCCTGTACATGGTAAATAGTTTGAGAAACCATCAATTGACAACAACTGTCACTGCCAAAATAGTAAACTTTGAACATTAATTGCAAATAATAGATAATAAACAAGTAAATGGAAAGTTAGTCAAACCCTTCATAAAAATATAGAGAATCTCCTGAATACTTTTTCAAAAATAAAATGGATTTATTTTGTAAGATATCAATATCAACAAAATTATGTCATAGAGATTATGATTCAACTTTTTAGTGACACCAACTGATGCTTCCTTAAAATAAACCATGAAAACTGAAAGGAATGATTAAAGGATGATAACTGAACAGATTTAGATTGAATAAGCTTTCGTTTAATAGTATTTAAGTGTGTGTAAATAGTAGAATAGCTTTAGAAATGAGTAACAAACATTGAAAATGAGTAGAATGAAGTATTGTTGCTAAGGAAACGACACATTCAATTGTTGATTTGTCAACAAGGACTCAGAATCCAAGCCCCAAAAGCATGAACACGCACAAATTTTCTCTGATAGTTATTTGAAGACATTCATACCTTGAAAAGACTAGTAAAGTCCCAAGTGCTTTGTATCCGTATAGTGATCCACCGTGAGTGAATTTGTGACAATTTTCCCCAACCAAAACGTCCCAGGGAAAATTCCTCAGCCAGTTCCAGAAAGCAGACCTCCATCACGACATCATCGAGATTCTCTGCGGGCCGTGAAGGCTTGTAAAATCAGAACCAGTCGAAGCAGCGATAAAAACCCAGCTGGTAAATACTTTTAACTATTTCGTTGCAACGCATATATCCCCTGTGCACATATATTCATTCCCTGAGCTCATAGACTTATTTTCCACCGCTATTTTATTCAAGTTGGACAATTTTAATTTAGTAAACAAATCTAGAGTGTGTTGACATTCTTTCACAAACTGAAGTATGACGTACCGTGACGTCAACGACAAATGACATTTAAAGTATTCCGTAAGTTAAGAATTTTCATAGGTTAAACTAGCGTAGAATCAAACGCAATCCTGTAAATGTCATAACCACAGAACTATGATACAGACTCAAGTTCTGTAATGTATGTATTCATTGTAAACATTACGATTATTTAGGTTAGTGTGTTCGGATATTACATTTCATCATTCCAATCGACATGGTCATATGTTTATTGATAATTTCATGCCTTGTTCATTGAAATTTGTTGAAATTCTCTCTCTTCAATGAGTGTTACTTATGATTTACGATCTACTTGACAACATCTTAGAAGTCCTTCCTGAATGAATCCCCCCGGGATAACAAAGAAATGCAAGAACTTGGGAAGGTAAGGTATACACTTTGAAAAGAGTCTAACAATATCTACAAAAACAAACCCTGAGATTTTCTATTTGTATAAAACCCTCAGAACTTTACTTTCACAAACAAAATGTATTACAATTAACAGCCCATTTGGCTCATTCTATACACTAAATAAACAATTTTATATCAAATTGACAGCCCAACGTGAGGCGATAATAAAAATCTTATAACAATATGGCGCCCAACGTGGGGCGATAATAAAAATCTTATAACAATATGGCTCCCAACGTTTGAGGCGTATTCAGGAAGGGAAATTTTAAAATTTGAAAGATAAATTATCAATGGAAACCAGGAAGGGTTCGAAGAAAAACAAGAACCAAGAAACAAACATGGAGAATGAAGAAGATAGGGAAACAACAGGACAAGAAACTGGAGATGCTACGTTTTCTCAACAAACAAGAACTACTCCAGAATTTAACATGCAAGAATTAATGAGGTTCTTAAATGAAAAAGAAGAAAGACAGGAACAACTAAGAAGGAAAGAAATTAGAATGTTAGAAGAAAACAGAAGAGAAGAGATGCGAATAATAGAAGAAAAAGAAGAACAAAGAAGGGAAGAGATGAGAAAAATGGAAGAAAGACAGGAACAACTGAGAAATGAAAAAGAAGAAAGACAGGAACAGCTAAGAAGGGAAGATATGAACAACTCAAAAGTCGTAATGCATCAGGAAATAAAGAGCGTACATCAACAAGTAAACGCAACAATTGAAAAATACATAAGTGAAATCAATCAAAAGAACAAGGAAATGGAAAATAAAATTGAGCAAGTGAAAGAGAACATTCAAGAGATAACCACCAATATACAAAAGAACCAAGAAGAAAGCAAGAAAGATAAAGAAAAACTGGATAAGAAAATCGAAAAAGAAATGAAGAGGCTACATGAGAAGATTGTCAACCAAGAACTGCAAATAAATGGACAAGTGGGGGAAATAAACGAAAGAATAAACCAAACTGAGAATAGAATTAGACAAAATAGTAATGAAGAACTAATCATTAAAACCCTCCTTGCAAGTACTAGTGACAATAAAATCATATTTACAGGTAACATAAAAAAGCAACATCCTGTACCTTTTCTCAAGCATTTAAAGCATAAATTTTCAGACAACATCACTTTTACCAGTTTCAAAACAATCATTCATAATCAGTTACAAGATGAAGCTTTATTATGGTTCAATAATAAGGAATCTGAATTATCAACTTTTACAGAGTTTACAAATAAATTTTTGGCATATTTTTGGGGACCATCACAACAAAAAATAGTGAAAGATGAATTACTAGGAGGAAAATATAATCCAAATAGGGGAACCTCATTATAAAGAAAAATAAAGAAATAACAAAAATGCTAGAGCAAAATATCATTGAAAAATGCAATTCTAAGTATATAAATCCTATAGTGGTAGTTCCAAAAAGTAATAATGAATTGAGACTATGCCTAGATGCTAGGAACATAAATAAATACACAACTCCACAATATGAAGCTCCACTAAACATAGAAGCAATATTTGGTAGCATAACTGGTTCTAAAATATTCACAAAAGTAGACTCAAAACATAGTTTTTGGCTCATTCCATTGCATCCAAATAGTAGAGACTATACAGCTTTTTCTATCGACGGAGTCTTGTAAAGATTCAAAGTCGTACCCTACGGATTGCAGAGTTCATGTTCAGCACTAGTACGAACAATCCATGCCATTCTGGACAAGTATAATGACTTCATTCTTCATTACATTGATGACATCTTGATATATTAAAAAAATCAGGAAGATCACCTGAAACACATTAAAATATTACTACAAGAATTAGATTTAGCAGGATTAAAGATAAATTTAGAGAAGTCCAAATTTTGTCAGGAACAGGTAACATTTTTGGGATACAAATTAGATTCACAAGGAATTAGTATGGATGAAGAAAGAATACAAGTAATCAAAGAATACAAAAGACCATCAAATTTAAAAACATTAAGAGGATTTCTAGGAATAATTAACTATTTTAAAAAGCTTATGCCAGACATTTCAGAAAAAACATTACCGTTAGTAGCTCTCTTGAAAAAACAAAAGAAATGGATATGGGGAATAGAACAAGAAAAGTCATTCAATTTAATCAAAGAACAGTTTGCAAACAATTTGAAAATTTACCATCCAAATTATTCATTACCATTCATACTTAGGACAGATGCAACTATAAGCAAATTAGCAGGAGTACTTTTGCAAGTCCAAGAAGGAAATGAAGTACCCATATGTTTTGTATCTAGAGTAACCAAGTCTTATGAGCAACATTACAGTATAACAGAATTGGAATTTGCTAGTATAATTTTCTGTGTTTCAAAATTAAGATTTTTCTTATTAGGATCAAAGTTTATAATAGAAACAGACCATATGTCATTATTAAATGTGATGAATAATAGGTTGTTGAACAACAGAATACATAGAGGAGCATTGTTATTGCAGGAGTATGATTTTGAAATAAGATACATAAAAGGAAGAGATAACATAATAGCAGATGCATTAACAAGATCAGATGGAATTGTTAAAAAAGATAGAAGTCTACAAATAGGAGTAAATATTTTTAAAGAAAACGAAGGAATGTATTCATTATCACAAATTATAACTGATCAACTAAATTTAGGGAGTAAAGAAACAAAAAGGTGTAAGAATGAAAATAATGTATGGATAAAAGAAATCAACAGTAAAGAATTATATGTAATAACAAACAATTTGGCTAAAAATATTTTAAAAGATTTACACATAAATAATGGACATCCAGGCATGAGAAAAACATGGTTACTTTTCAGAGAGAATTATTATAGTAGAAAGGATATTGAAATTATCAAGCAAATTGTTAATACTTGTGAAATTTGTCAATTACATAAACGGAAAATTTTTTCAAATTCTAATATTCCAAAGAACATTATAACGACACAAAAACTTGAATGTATTGCAATGGACTTTATTAGTGAATTAATAATAACAGAAAGGAACAACAGGCATATTTTAGTAATAGTAGACTTATTTACAAAATATGTAAGGCTGTACCCATGTGCAAGGCAGGAAAAATATAGAAAAAAGTGGGAAGAAATATATAAAACATGCAGAAAAGAAACAAAGACATAAAATCATATTTGAAAAAGGTCAATTAGTTTTAATAAGAGCCAATAGAGTAACCAATTTAAAGCAAGGCATATGTGCTAAGTTACTACCAATATTTGAAGGTCCCTATGTTATTGACAGCCAAAACAATATAAATAGTTATAGATTAAAATATATAAATGAGGATAGAATAAGGGGAATATTCAATATCAATGATATTTCAAGACAAGTGACACCGAGTAAAAGCTAAGGAAGTATGAGATATGATTTTATCCCATTACGAGGAAAAATCCTATCTAATACTTGAGGTATTGTTATGATATCAAAGATACCCAAATGAAAAGCATCAATCTTTGTGTACATCGGGTGAATTTATTCAGAGAAAACTCTTGGACGCCCTGTACATGGTAAATAGTTTGAGAAACCATCAATTGACATAACAACTGTCACTGCCAAAATAGTAAACTTTGAACATTAATTGCAAATAATAGATAATAAACAAGTAAATGGAAAGTTAGTCAAACCCTTCATAAAAATATAGAGAATCTCCTGAATACTTTTTCAAAAATAAAATGGATTTATTTTGTAAGATATCAATATCAACAAAATTATGTCATAGAGATTATGATTCAACTTTTTAGTGACACCAACTGATGCTTCCTTAAAATAAACCATGAAAACTAAAAGGAATGATTAAAAGATGATAACTGAACAGATTTAGAATGAATAAGCTTTCGTTCAATAGTATTTAAGTGTGTGTAAATAGTAGAATAGCTTTAGAAATAAGTAACAAACATTGAAAATGAGTAGAATGAAGTATTGTTGCTAAGGAAACGACACATTCAATTGTTGATTTGTCAACAAGGACTCAGAATCCAAGCCCCAAAAGCATGAGCACGCACAAATTTCCTCTGATAGTTATTTAAAGACATTCATACCTTGAAAAGACTAGTAAAGTCCCAAGTGCTTTGTATCCGTATAGTGATCCACCGTGAGTGAATTTGTGACAATTTTCCCCAACCAAAACGTCCCAGGGAAAATTCCTCAGCCAGTTCCAGAAAGCAGACCTCCATCACGACATCATCGAGATTCTCTGCGGGCCGTGAAGGCTTGTAAAATCAGAACCAGTCGAAGCAGCGATAAAAACCCAGCTGGTAAACACTTTTAACTATATCGTTGCAACGCATATATCCCCTGTGCACATATATTCATTCCCTGAGCTCATAGACTTATTTTCCACCGCTATTTTATTCAAGTTGGACAATTTTAATTTAGTAAACAAATCTAGAGTGTGTTGACATTCTTTCACAAACTGAAGTATGACGTACCGTGACGTCAACGACAAATGACATTTAAAGTATTCCGTAAGTTAAGAATTTTCATAGGTTAAACTAGCGTAGAATCAAACGCAATCCTGTAAATGTCATAACCACAGAACTATGATACAGACTCAAGTTCTGTAATGTATGTATTCATTGTAAACATTACGATTATTTAGGTTAGTGTGTTCGGATATTACATTTCATCATTCCAATCGACATGGTCATATGTTTATTGATAATTTCATGCCTATTTCATTAAAATTTGTTGAAATTCTCTCTCGTGTCTCCCTTCAATGAGTTTTACTTATGATTTACGATCTACTTGACAACATCTTAGAAGTCCTTCCTGAATGAATCCCCCCGGGATAACAAAGAAATGCAAGACCTTGGGAAGGTAAGGTATACACTTTGAAAAGAGTCTAACAATATCTACAAAAACAAACCCTGAGATTTTCTATTTGTATAAAACCCTGAGAACTTTACTTTTACAAACAAAATTTATTACAATTGACAGCCCATTTGGCTCATTCTATACACTAAATAAACAATTTTATATCAAATTGACAGCCCAACGTGAGGCGATAATAAAAATCTTATAACAATATGGCGCCCAACGTGGGGCGATAATATATACAGTGTGTCCCTAGACCAGTGGGACAGTTGAATATCTCTTGAACCAATAGGAATTTTTAAAATATTATAAGTTCAGATTATATCGCATTATGAGAGCTAACTTCAGGAATTACTATTATTTATACGAGGGGCGCAAGAAAGGCTCACAAAATCGATCATCAATTTTTTCAAATGGAACACCCCATATATTTCAATATATCTGAACTCTCATTCCTTTACGCTAATTATTGGTTTTTTATTTTTTCAAATCCGACCAGGCGTTGCCAAGTTATTCCAGTAGTTCATGAAATGCAGAAATTTTTTCAGACAAACCCATTATTCATACTACGGAAGAATTTCTGGAATCATTCGAGACTGTTAGTAGTCGGTAGCATATTCTATTATATGGAATATTCATCTTCTTCGAGAGTTATACAGGGTGGTCAGAAATATTATATGATTTTCACGAAATTCAAACTTTCTTCACATCAATTTTTCAAATAGTGCACCCTACAATATGAATTATTTTATAGCCTATTGGTGATTTGATTGCTTATGGTCAATGGTTGTGAAAGAGACATGTGAATTTCATCATCAGCAAATGCAAATAAAAAATGCAGTCAAACTATTTATATCACCCAACTGTCCTAAACGAACGTCTCAACAAGAAAAAACTGTGTTGACAAATAATTAGGGACGATAATATTAATATAAATGATTTGCAACATTCGGAGTGACAATTATCAGGGGCGGTTTTAGACATCTACTGGAGATTATCGTGCCTAGATATTCGTAAAGAAGGTATTTTCTTGTAGGGACTCTTATGTAGTTAATTACACTGGAATACGTAAGTTTACTGCATGATTTTTTTTGCATTTTCTGATGATTAAATTCACATGTCTCTTTCACAACCATTGACCATAAGCAATCGAATCACCAATAGGCTATAAAATAATTCATATTGTAGGGTGCACTATTTGAAAAATTGATGTGAAGAAGGTTTGAATTTCGTGAAAATCATAAAATATTTCTGACCACCCTGTATAACTTTCGAAAAAGATGAGTATTCCATATGATAGAATATGCTACCGACTACTAACAGTCTTGAATGATTCCAGAAATTCTTCCGTAGTATGAATAATGGGTTTGTCTGAACAAATGTCTGCATTTCATGAACCACTGGTATAACTTGGCAACGCCTTGTCGGATTTTAAAAAATAAAAAACCAATAATTAGCCTAAAGGAATGAGAGTTCAGATATATTGAAATATATGGGGTGTTCCATTTGAAAAAATTGATGTTCGATTTTGTGAGCCTTTCTTGCGCCCCTCGTATAGAAAATAGTAATTCCTGAAGTTAGCTCTCATAATGCGATATAATGTGAACTTGTATATTTTGAAAATTCCTATTGGTTCTAAGAGATATTCGACTGTCCCACTGGTCTAGGGACACACTGTATATATATATATATATATATATATATATATATATATATATATATATATATACATATATATATATATATATATATTTAGAATCAAATCACATATTTTACACTTCAAATGGTTTACCAAATTCTTGTTATTTTCAATTGTCTTTTCAGCAATTCTACGTACAGAAACATTGCAGGTTCATCAAACTCACCATAGCTACATATCGACCTAATTATGTATTACTGCAACCTTTCAGTACATTGAACTGTTTGCAGTTCAAATTATTAACAATAAGATGATAATTGATGATCAACCAATTTCGATCGAAGCCGATTTTGACGACATTATTAGTGTGCTTTTACTCTTCGATGTAACACGTCAACTTTACAGAAAATAAACTGAATCCTTGGTAATGACTGGTTCCAAACTTAAGGCGACCGACATTTCATGGCGATCAAAAGTTAAAAATGAAGAAAGACTGCAGATACAGACTGTTGGCACGGGATCAAATAATGCAAATCAATCCAGTTCGAGCCAATTCACACACACCGACGGAATGATAATTCCAATTTTGATTTTCATTACAATTGTTATCTTTATTTTGCATGGAGAAAAATGCGAGATGGTAAGAAGAAATCAATGGAACGACAAATCGTGTTGAGCGAACTTCGGAGGTCTCGTGAAGGTGTTGATTCAAAGGGGAAATATCTGAATACGTTAGTACCCAGGGCTCATGAGCAGCAAAGATATTCTGAATGAGTTCACAGCAGCTGAAGAACACCTGGTGAAATTTGAAGAGAATCTTCGAAAAGACTGTTACGAAAAACGAAGTGAATCAGCGACGCAGAGACGGTATGAAAGGTTAGAGAATGTTAATTTACTTGTTAACGAATTAGTTCATAAGTTTAATAGTAGTGCGCCAAATAAGGATGAAATTGCTCAAGTAGAATTATATTTGAATGAAATAGAGAAAGTATCTACTAGAGTCAAAAATATTTTGGATGATAGGCTTAGCTCAGTTAGAAAAATAGATATTGAAACTAATATAGATACAGAGATGAATACAAAGAAAATCATGAGTGGGAATAAATTCGATTCCAAAACAGCAGCTAACTGACTGCCGGAATTAAATGGCAGAAATGAAGACGTGTATCAATTAATAGAGGGTATTGAATTATACGAACCTACTTTAGACACGGTAGGTAAACAATCTCTAGTGAATTATGTTCCTAAAGCTTCCTAGAATGAAGAACCACACCACCGCAAATTTGTTAAAAGACTTTCGGCTGAATTACAAAATTTAAAACAAGGTAATCTAAGTATCGATGAATACGGAAGATCAATAGGAACACTAATGTCAGATGTCACTTTAGGTCAGGCAGCTGACGATACAAATTCTATAGAAATTTAAAGGAAGGTAAATGAGAAACTAGCAATTGACGTTTCCGCAAAGGGTATACAAAATACAGAACTTAGAACTGTCATAAAGGCTCGGAATTACAACACACTGACAGATGCAATTAATGGAGCAAAGGACGAATTCACACAAGACAATCATCAACAAACGACTATGTTTCATATTCAGAATAAACAAAACAATAATTTCGAAAATTCTAACAATAGGTACAGAGGGCAAAATTTTGAAAGATATAGAAACAATTCAAACAGATATAACAATACAATATACATTCGAAAAGGGTAATTCCAGAGGGCGATCTAATAGTGATAACAGACAAAATAACTATAGAAATAGAAATCGTCCTTTTCAAAACTCACCAAACTACCGTTCCCAACAAAACCGAAATGTTAGAGGAGACAAAATATGTTTTTAGTGAGTGGTGTAGAAAACGAGAAATCATTTCAGAACGTCTCACAAGAGCAAACATTTTTTCGAGGCCAATAGTCTGAAAAATAATGCTATATTTGGTATACACGGATTAAACTATATCAGATTCAATTACAATAATCATGAAATGTATTTACTTCTAGACTCAGGTGCATCAATTAGCGCATTTTTCCACAAGAACGTAAACAGACACTTGTTTACAATAGATTAATAATAATAATAATAATAATAAAACATTTATTTGCCGTCCAATTTGAACTTTACAATCGTCTAAGTTATTGACAAATAAATATAGGGTCCCCACAGAAGGATAAACCTGTGCGTGGGTTAGATCATATCAATATATTATAGATTATAGTGAATATAGTATAAGAATAAAGTTCTTTTCAGTATAAGCAAAAAGATATTACGAGAAAAATTGTATATAGATATCACATTGAAATCACATATACTCAATATAAATGAGGAACATTTAAATTATATAATAGTAAAACAATCGCAATAGGTACATAGCATCGAGCATCAGTCAGACATCGATCAAACGAACGTCCTATTTTCAAAAATGAAAACAAATAAATAATGGAGTCAAGCAACAATAAAATATGAAGTTTTTTCCAGTATGGATAAAAAAATGAGGAAAATTATATATAAATATCACATCAGAATCACATTTGATTAATATAGATAGATAGAGAACATTCAAACCATATAATAAAACAAAGCAAAACAACCGCGATAGGTACAAACACACTATTTTCAGAACTGAAGACAAACTAACAATAGAGAAAACATACCATTTTCAAGACTAAAGACAAACAAACAACGTAGAAGTGGAGTTCCTGATTACAACTCCAACCACATAATATATCATTTAAACATTGTAATAATATGTATTTTTCACATCAACATATTGGTGTATCTGTGCTCTTGGCAAACCTGAGATCCAAGCTTTAAGCTTATTTTTGAACATATTATTGCCAACGATAGTTTTGATATCTGCTGGAATAAGATTATACAGCCGAGGAGCTAAGTAAGTATAACACTTCTGTAAAGTATTTTTATGTGATTTTGGCACATAGCTTGAATCAATTCTGTGGCGAGTTGCATAATGGTGTTCTATTTTTTTCAGTTCATGTTTATTTTTGTGTTGCCTTATAACAGTTCTAAAGAAGTAAAGTTGTCTTATGTCCAGAATCGATGCTTCCTTATATAACGCCTCTGTGGGGTAAGTTCTTTTTTTATTTGTGATTATTTTCAGGGTTAATTTCTACGATGGCTCTGGAGGGCCAATGTGAAAAAAAAAGGCGAAATTTCGCCTTACTAAGTCGAAATTTCGACTTATTAAGTCGAAATTTCGTCTAAGTAAGTCAAAATTTCGACTTATTATCTCGAAATTTCGACTTATTATCTCGAAATTTCGACTTAATTATCTCGAAATTTCGCCTCAATTAAGTCGAAAATTCGACTTAGTAAGTCGAAATTTCGACTTTCGAAATCAACGCTTTGTGTTCTGTGTCAAAGGTTACATAAATCGTTACAAGGTACAGCCATAGACATTACAACTAATGGACTGGCCTTTATGACAGTTATTCACATAGCATGATGCGGAATACATTAGAGAGAGAAATAATATGCACATTGAACGATATTGTGAAGGACACAATGACAATTCTATACTTTAATTACTCTATCCTTCATAACCTCTCTTTCTCCGTTGCATTGGGGAAGGAATGTGCTTAGAGGTTATACTTCAAGTATTCTATCTAGCTCATTCCGCGGTCCTCTCTCTCTTAGGGCCAGTCCATTAGTTGTAATGTCAATGGTTACAGCGCGGGAAATTTCTGTGATTTCTACCGAACGAAACGTCCTTGAAACTTGAAACTTTTAGTTTTTACCAAAGAATAGAAGAAAAGAAGTTCCTTCTCTTTGCTTTTACGTGCTTTTTACAGATTTTGCCGATTTTGGTACAGCTTCAATAAATAGGATCAACATATTACCTGTGTTACCACTTTGTTATTACTAATATTAGATCATTGAAACGTACACAGATAGTTAATCTTTTTGGTTTAGTATAAAATAGTACCTATTGATGGTGAGTGGTGAGTACGAAATAATTGTGTATATTTTTTTGTTTCTTCATGATAATTTTTGGTATTTCAGAAAATCATGAACGATTCATTCAGAGAGTTTTTGAATAAGAGGGGAATCCAACAAGAAACAATTCAGCTTCTTGAAGATGAAAAGGTACCTATGTAGTTCTTATTAATAGTACATGTTCTTATGGACTCACAGTTTATATATACTGTGATTACTATATTCAAAACTTTGCAAAAAGTTGTTAATTAATTCTTGTGAAATAGTATATATACCTACTTTGTTGTCTTGTTGGTGTGATGGATTCTACTTTATATAGATTAACTGTTTCCTCCTAGAGCTTATTGTTTCATAGTTGAAATGAATTTGATTTCATTTCAGATTGATGCAAAAGTCATACTGGTTCTGGAAAGTGAAGATTTGGTACAATATTTTCCCAAACATGGAGACCGTATAGCAGTATTGGAATTCTGCAGAAATTCTCAAGGCTCTACAAAGACCAAGAGAGGTCTGCTGGAGAGATTAAGACAAAAAATGAATAAAAAAAAAAGAGAACCTAATGGTGATGAGTCTACCTCATCTTCAAGTGAAGAACAAGGAAATGAATATAAAAATGAAACAAAATTTGGGGGAGGTTCAAGAAAGGTGGATATATCAAAAGCAGCAAAAAAAAAGAAATACTGGAATATGCCACTAGCCAATTTTTTCCAAATGGATGTTCATCAAAAGGAGATTTAATCCATATGGATGTTGATCTGAAAGATTTTAAGAACAATGAAGTCGATGAAACATGCACTGTTGAGGATTTTTTCAAATTAACAAAATTGTCCCATCTTCGTTTTTATTTATCGACAGTTATAGTGGCAAATCCAGAACTCACTGAGGCAGAACCCCTCACAGAACTTGAAACCTCTGTACCAAAAACCTCGTTATCAGAACCCTCTTTACAAGAACCCTGCTCTGAACGAGAACCCCTCATAGTACCTGAAACCTCTGTAGCAGAAACCTCTTTACCGGAACCCTGCTCTGAACGAGAACCCTCTATACCAAAAAGAGTTGAAAATGACATAGAGGTGATTGTGTTGACTGGTGAAGATGATGATCAATACAATAGCCTTATGACAGAGCTCTATCGTGTTCGGTCAGAAGAGTTTCCTGTACCAGAAACATCTTTCTCTGTATTTCCAATAGAAGAATATACTTCTTCTATTGGAAATACAATGGAACCCTTGGCGGACCCTAAAATTGTCAACATAACATTGTATAGAGGGCATGTTCTTATGGAACTCATAGATAAGTTCAGAACCATTGACTGTATGAACATTATTTTAAATGTAGAAATGTGTCTACCAAATGGTTCTAAGGAAGCTGGCTTGGACATTGGTGGGGTGTTTAGAGACACACTATCTGAATTTTGGAGTGATTTTTATGACAGGTGTACTGTTGGAACAACTTATAAGGTACCTACCTAAAGTATTTTATTTTCAAAACTTTTTATATATATATTTTTTCCGAGTTTTTTTTCTATTGGAGCACCCTGTATATTTTCATATTCTCGAATTATCTATGTATTTCATTTCAATACAGGAATTAAGGTCTTACTTTATTTTAAGGTACCTGTTATAAGTGAAGACTTTAATGCAGAGATGTGGAAATGCATTGCTAAAATAATATACGTAGGATGGAAACAAGTGCGATATTTTCCGATCAAAATTGCACCTATTTTTATGGAATATTGTTTACAAGGAAAAGTCAAGTCTGACATCATTCAAACATTCATGAACTATTTGAGTTCATCTGAATCAGATGTCTTAAGATCAGCCTTAACCTCCTGGAATAATGTTGATTCTGACACACTCATCGAGATATTAGATGGGCTCGAATGTAAAAGAATGCCGAATCAACACAATATAGGTACTATAATATTTGACATAGCTCACAAGGAGCTCATTCAAAAGCCGAAATTTATTATTGATTGTTGGCAACATATCATTCATGGATTGATGACAATTGAGGGGTTGAGAGATGTTTATAAATCTGCAGATGCCACATCTATGAATATTTTAAAAATCTTACAGTTTGAGGAACATCTCACTCCAGAACAATCCAATATAATGTACTTACTCAAAAGGTTTATTAGAGAAAGTGACTCAAAGGAGTTGTCCTATTTTTTAAAGTTCTGCACTGGTGCAGATATTGTCACTGACAATTTGATTAAAATAAATTTCAGCTCATTGAGAGGAGGCCTGTCGCTCATACATGTAGTTGCATATTAGAACTAGCTGTTGCTTATATGAATTATCCTGACTTTAGATCTGAGATGAAGTCAATTATCTCAGCTAATGTATGGATAATGGATATAATTTGAATAAAAACTTAAGATACAGGGTGGCGATAATGTTCAGTTATATATGAAAAAAAATAATATAAAAGTTATAAGACACCAGAAATACAGTGTTTTGAACATTTTCCCAGATGCACAGAGTGTTCAATTTTTCCGAAATAGCAAGACATGTGTTTTTCAAATGGAACATCCTGTATTTCATTGTATTTTCATATCCTTCCTGAAGTGCTGATTTAATCGATCTATTACACTGGGGGGTCTAGTGGGGATGATTACACATCTATATAGAGTGTGAAAAATCGAGATTTTTCACCTTTAGGAATTTGTTAAACCATTAATTATTGGTCAAAACGGCATGCATGTTTCTATCTTAACTTTTTTATTCCCCATTGAAATTTAATAGTAACAAATATTCTGAACCACCCTGTATTTGATGCAATAAAATATTGAATGTTAGTAAATCAAAAGTTAAGGCAGGGACATGCGAGGCGTTTTTACCAATAATAAAATGGTTTCGACATAAAAAAATCCAAAGTTGAAAAATCGCGATTTTTCACCCCCTTTATCTCTGTAATCATCTCTTCTAGACCCCAAGTGTGTTGGATCGATTAAATCAGCAATTCAGGGAGGATATGACAATACAATGAAATG
Source organism: Zygogramma bicolorata (assembly GCA_032362365.1). NCBI lineage: Eukaryota > Metazoa > Arthropoda > Insecta > Coleoptera > Chrysomelidae > Zygogramma > Zygogramma bicolorata. The sequence goes on from JAVJAQ010003722.1 coordinate 26,584, forward strand.
CAGGGTGTGAAAGAAAAATAACATTCTTTGCATCTCTTACTATCTTCAAAACATAGACTTTCTGGTGTCATATCACATTTATGAAAGATTTTTTTTTCAATGTATTTCAGCATTATCGATGATATCGATGATAAATATACATTTGATTTTTTAATATACAATAATTACGTTTATTCTCAAATCAATGAGAGTACCTGAATACTGGTACTACATTTAATGTATTTCCTTTGTGTTCATTTTTATTTTTATCAGTGAAGACTGAATGTTTGTAATATGTGATCCATTATGTGAGTACTGAAAAATTTATAGATTTATGTTTTTAGCCGTTTTGTTTAACATGTTTTTGTCAAAGTTATATATATTGATATTATGTAAAAATGTACTGAATGATAGATATGTTATTTTTTTATCACTTTTATGTTATATACAGCATAAAATGTATGTTTAAGAATAAGGATAATCAATAATATATTTCAATTTCATAAACAATTGTTTTATTTGTAGGTTTTCATTCAAGTGATGAGTGAATTGCATTTCTCAATGTATTATATAAATCAATGGTATCGAAAGGGTCTTCAGTCTTCACAAGATGATTCTGTCCCATGATCATATTACACAAATCATAAACATCTTCATCACAAGAGTAACTCAGAAACGTACATTCCTCTTTGCACACAGTAATGGAATCCTGATTTCTTATGGGAGTAATATAGTCTCTTCCCCCGAATAAGTTAGGTAATTCAAACATTACAAATGGTTTTCCTGTAGGTGCAATACTGTTCCTAGATGCACTTATTTTGTGTGTGTTCCATTCTAGTACAATCAAATCCAATTCTTTCTGAAAGAAACAAAATAATCACAATAAATCTATTTTTATGAAATAAATTATTTGCCGCATATGTGCCACTTTGATTTCTCTCTAAGATATGTCAGAAAATGTATACTAGTCGCGACTTATTATTCTCTATAGGAAAGATTTCCCTACATATCATATTCCTGGACGACAATTGATAATAAATAAAAAGCGAGATGAAAAGTTATAAGATATAGGGACATATATATATATATATATATATATATATATATATATATATATATATATATATATATATATATATATATATATAATATATATAAGCTGAATAATAAATGATTATATATTATATATATATATATATATATATATATATATATATATATATATATATATATATATATATATATATATATATATATATATTTATCTATGGTTGGATATACCCTGTATGATAGAACAATCTTACTGGTTATAGATACAACGATAATCTACAATAAAAATATCTGAGCAGTACACTCACCTGAATAATATCCATGAAACAAAATTGTATAAGTGCTCTGTCCAAAAAGCTTCCATCATACATCTGATCATCCTTCATTTGTTGAAATATATTAATCCAATACTGTGCATTGTGTTTTCTTAAAATACTCCACCAGGATTCGATTCTTTGATTGGCAGTACTTCTTCCATAAATGAATGAAGGGCTGTTTCCTCTCGTAACATTTTCTTCTTTCAAAAATATTTGCATCTTTTCCACATGTCCATTTTCAGTACCATTATCGGCCCTAATAGTACGAGGAATTCCTCCCAATTCTAAGAGAGCATTATAGTAATAACCCCCAATAACTTTAGGATCATTATTGGTTCTGGCTGCTTTCAACCACAAAATATATCTAGAGAATCCATCAATACAACCATTGATACAAATTCCATACGGTTTCAGTTTATCATAGGAATCAAGATGCCAGAGAAAATTTGGCCCACCGTTATAGTATTGCCTCCGTCTCAATCTCCTTCGTTTTCGTAAAGAAACTCCTCGTGGGTCTACCAATTTCATTATTAAACGAATTGTGTTTCTTTTAACATCAAATCCTTTTTGGAGACATTTCAAATGCATCCATCGATAACCGTGCAGCTGTCCTGATTTTAAAGTTTCGGATCTTAGAAATGATACAATTTGTTCCACATCAGTATAATATTTTCTCCTAAATGAACCATTTTTTCTTAGAATTCTCTTGAGAGTGCGAATACTAATAGGATATTTATGTTTCTCTCGCAAGATACTTAATATCTCTTCATTATTTAGAGCGAGTTGAAAATACTTTCTGACCAATCTGTTAATACCCATTTTCGAAAGTTCTGAAACTCAGTTCACGGATATAATTATGATCAATGCTCTTTGGCTGAACTAAACGGCATGAACTTGAAAACATCACTGTTATTACTCTCTTTCACAGAGTTGTACCTATTTCCTGTGTAAAGGATGAATAACAATGATCTATTATAAGCATGCCAATATATTTCAATTTTTTTGATTTTAAAGTCGAAATTTCGACATAATAAGACGAAATTTCGCCTTTTTTTTTCACATTGGCCCTCCAGAGCCATCGTAAATTTCTGTATTTGTTCTAGGATTTTCATATGAGAAGCATTTGCTGCTCCCCAGGCGACAATCCCATAGGAGAGGTGAGTTTCAAACAAGGTATAGTAAAGCATGCGCATTTGTGTTATATCTAGGTAGAGTGTCATGTATTTGAGTCTATATGTAACACTACGTAATTTTTTTACCAAATAGTCAATATGAGCATCCCATTTCAGATGCGCATCTATATATATACCAAGATACTTAATTTTATTTACTGGAGAAATAGTGAGATTCACATTATCATATTTTATTAGTAGTGATTTGAAAGTCAGACACAATAAAAATCGACGGAATTTCAGGGTCAAAAAATGCGCTAGGCTCATTGAACTTACCTTCACAAGTCGGCAAAAATAAGTTAATACATAAGTTCTTTATAATAGAATCATTTGACGATAACATACAAGGAATTTCAGGTGCAGATTTTTTCAAGAAGTACTCAGCAATCATAGATTATAAAAATTTCGAGTTTTCTTTCCCATAACATAACAATATATCAACAGTTCCAATAGAGTCCAACTTCAACAAAAATACTACTATTCCCCCGCGTTGTGAAATTATCAAGTACTTCAAAATAAACAAAAATTTCGAATGCCTAGTATTTCCACAAGGAATAGCCAGTGGTGTATTTGTTGCGGGATCTATTTCCAAACCGGTAGACGGAAAAAGAATTCCAGTAAAAATTTTGAACACTCGTGAAGAACCAGTAGAAATTAAGAATTTTGAACCAAAAATGGCTGACGCTAAATTGTTCGAAATTATTTCTTACAACGACATGAATATTTCATCCGCGCAACGAGTGGAAGAAGTTTTGAAATCAATTTGTAAAGACGGACTGAATGGAGAGGAAAAACGAGCATTCGACCATATCTGTGCGAAATTCGCAGATATTTTCCATTTACCAATGATATACTTTCAGTAACTAATATTCATTAACATTCAATTCAACTCAAAGAAAACACTTCCCCTGTGTACACGAAACCGTACAGACTTCCTCAATCACAGAAACTAGAAATCAAGAAACAAATTGAGAAAATGTTGAACGACAAAATAATAGAACCCGCTAGATCTCCATGGTCATCGATAGCACCTAAAAAAGCAGACGAAAACGGTGAACGCAAGTGGAGAGTTGTTATCGACTATAGATTACTGAACAAATTTCTGAAAGACGAAAAATTTCCTATAGCAAATATTAATGAGATTTTGGATTCCTTTTCCGGTGCAATTTATTTTTTCCATCTTGACCTAGCACAAGGATATTACCTTTGTATATAGACTATATAGTAGGATAATGCACGTGCATTCACCATTTGACACAAAGTCGAGCGCCAAACGGAATAATTCTTGAATAAACTGACCGTACAGATGCGCCCCCTAGAGAGTACATTTAAAATTGCAAAGTTGAAGCAGGCCTGGACTCCCATAATTTGATGTGAATAGGTGAAATATGGAATCCAAGCATTAATTTTGAACCATTAATTATTTTTTTGATATGTCGAGAGATTAATTGCTGGCAAATGTTCATGTCTATTGTAGGGATATACCTGAGAGAATTGAAGTTATAAAACCTCGTTTATGAAGAATAAAGTTTGTTTGTGGTAAAACGCTATTCAATGGGCGCATTCAGCAGAAAGAGCAAATAACGTTTACGCTATGTATCGGTAGCGGATTTTTTGCTACTTCTACTAGATGAACCAAACTTGTTGACAGGTAGCAGTTGTATCAGCAGAAAAATTCGTAACAGTTCCGTTGTTGTCAAGGGCGTAGCCAGGATTTTGTTCAGAGGGGGGCAGGAAAGGAAAATCTAGTAATAAGTATGATACAAATGTTTATTAAATGATATATATATATATATATATATATATATATATATATATATATATATATATATATATATATATATATATATATATATATGTATATATATGAACTGTGGTTTTTTTGGGTGAACAGCAGAACGGAAGTGTACTCTTATAACACCAGTTTTTCCAATATTTCTTATAACTGGTGTTATAAGAGTACGCACTTCCGTTCTGCTGTTCACCCAAAAAAACTACAGTTTTGTTCTTAACTGGTCAGCAAAGACTTCCCCTCTTATTATATATATATAAATTATTAATGTACTAATAATAACCGACGAGGTTCTTTGCAAAATCGTTTCAAAACTGTACTTTCAATGACGTCCCTATTTTCTTGAACCATTTCTCTGTGTACTCTCAGCATACACAAATCTTTAGAGGTGTGTGGTATATTGTCGAGCTTTTCTATTTCATTTTCACTTTCACTAATAGTCGTATCTTTTTTTTTCTCTTTGCTGAAGAATACACAACCAATTTTAAAATAAATAATGATTTACAAATCGCTAACGAATAATAATAAAAAATAATTTCGTTTGTATCCAGGCGAATTCTGGCATGCGTCATAAATTCAAATGTAATAAATAATTTAACAAAAGATCAAGTATATTTGTTGTTTTACAATCGCTTTTTGGTAATAAAAATTAATAATAAGAGAAACAGAAATGTATATGACTTACTATACCTACATACTAAATAAAAGTCGAACTTTATGTAGATAGAGTACGTGCAACTAAAAAAAATCGTTTATACATTGGGTTACACATGAATTACTTACCATTAAAAAAATTCTTATATCCATTTTTATTTATATGAAAAACAAGCACTATCTAAGTTAGATTTGGCAATGTCACAATAATTACACAATAAACATCTATTGTCTTTGTACAAATAATAGAGATGCGTTAGACTTTCGAGACTATCGAAGAAACGTAAGTTCATAGATAAATGTACTCTGCTGAACACAGAACAGGAACCAGAGAGAAGAGAACGCAGGAACTGCTGAATCAACTACCCTTGTGGCCGTGTACCTACCCGTCGTCAAGCCTAGGCAGTATTGGGTTCACCAACATCTACAGCCCGGTCTAGAGATGGGTGGCTACCACTTATGCAAGGTTGATTTCTGTCACTGACAGTGTTAAAAATTGTTATCAAAGAGTTCATTTCTTTATGGTTATTATTTATTCTTTGGGTTGGAAACTCTACAACCAAGCGCTTATGCCCAGCTAGGGGGGGGCAGCTGCCCCCCCCTGCCCCTGCCTGGCTACGCCCATGGTTGTTGTTTAGTCTGGTGAATGCGGCCAGATTCCTATTGAAATGTCTGAATTGACAGTTTAATAATCCCAAACAGATCTTTCATTTCTAAAACACGTTGAAACTACTTTAATATCTTCGGATAATTATTTGATATATTTTGTAGTGTTGAGATGCCACTATTATTGATATAACGAGGTTCGGAAGTGAAACTTAGAATACGAGTGTGATAACCTTAGTGCATAAAAGGCGTTTTCTGAAATTCAACAATAACTTCCATCAGTTCCATTACTAATGCCTCTCGCTCTGTTTGTGATGAACCAGAAATAGAGATAGAGGCATCAGTGATAGAACTGATGGGAGTTACTGTTGAATTTCAGAACTCGCCTAAATTAAAGCACAGTCTTTCCAGCAAGTTATGGGAGTTACTTTATTGGGTGATGCAAGAAATTTCTTACCGAGTTCAGTCTTCGGGAAATACAGTAATGCATTTCTTTAAAGCCCCCCCCCCCTTTTATTTTTCTAAGGGGTCAACTGAAATAATTGAAACTTGATAATTAATGAAATTGATGCATGAATACTTTATTTTGAAGTAAAATTGACACATGAAAATTTCAAGATGGCGACCGGATACCATCTGGAAAAAAATTGAATGAAAAGAGTGTTCTTGTGATACATCATTTTGAAGCTCCTGACGAATACTTCACAACCCTAGAATATGAAGTCAATATCTCTACCTACTACAAAATGACGGAACATTTAATAATTGCCTGCACACATCGACGTTTGAATTCATAAGTTGAGGAAAACAGCTGAGTTCAGTTCAGAAGATGCTCGATATGGTTGCCTTAAACGTCTTGGAAATGAGATCCGATATTTCACGTTGAACATTTTCGAACACAGCAACGTCAATATTTCTACAAATATTTATTATTCTCTGCCGTTTATTCAATATTGAAGCAGATTCAGTTTCGAACACCTTCTGCTTCAATGAGCCCCATAAAAAAGCCTAAAGGTCTCAAATCGGGCAAGCGGGCTGGCCATTCCGTAGTACCTCGATGGCCAATCCAACGACCATAGAAAGTATTACCCAAATAGTTTCTCACTTATCTGGAGTTATGTGTTGGTGCTCCATCTTGTTGGAATAATAATATCCCTACCGATTTCATTAGGATTCAATTCGACGATTTCGGTGATTAGAGGATCAACAGTAGTTGCCAGCATATTCAAATACAATTCCTTTGTTGAACTTTGTTCAATTGACCATTTTTCAAATAGTTTACGTGATAACTATCTATTTATAAAATCGGGAACTGTATGAGAATATTAGAACTGAAAAATGATGTTCGTTGTACTGAATTTTTTTTTGAACAAAAAATAAACTTAAATTATTATTTTTGAGATTGCCATATGACAGAGACGAATATTTCTAGAAATATCGATATTAATGTATTTGTTTTCAGGTACTTAATTATTAAATGTTTCGGCATTTTGTAGTAGGTGAAGATATTGACTTCATATTCTAGGGTATTCGTAAGCAAAGTATTCGTCAGGAACTTAAAAATGATGTATCACAAGACTCACCTTTCCATTTTTTTTTTTTCGATATGGCGCCCAGTCGTCATCTTGAAATTTTCATGTGTCAATTTTCATTATCCCAAGTTTCAATTTTCTGAGTTGATCCGTTCAAAATATTAAGGCGGGGGAGGGGGGGGGGGAACATTAAAAAAATGCATTGTATAGCGAACGTTAAGGTGGTTAATGTTTTTACGAGGTTGTAATTTGGAATGTTGTGTATTTTGGCTTTTAAGCGAAGGAGTACAAAAAAATTTGGAAAAAAAAGTCACCGGACTTGCCTGGAAATTGCACGGGCGCACTTATAATTATGGACTTGCGTTGCATAAAAATCGCAGTGTATAACGCCCATTATGTACACTATTTATATTCCACCACTTATAATTTCCCTTTTTTTCAACACTTTCAGAGTTAACAAAAGTAACTAGAAAACCTATAAGGTTGAAATTGATTACATTGTACTCAAAAATAAAAATTCCAGTAGTATTGTTTTTTACCCAGGAAGCATGGATCACTTATAATATTGCTTTTTATCAAAGTGTCATTTTGCTATAAAATAAAGCATGTTTCGAATTCTAGATGATATATATGAGGTGTGTTATAAACCCTACAAGGCCAATATGTAGCAAATAACAGATGAGGTTGAATATTGTCCGAAGCGCAGACAAAGATTATAACAACCAAATGCGTTATTTGCGTATCGGCCATGGGTCGTTCGAAACTGTTGAAAGATTACATTTTGATTCCAAGAAAAGAACAAACCATATGTCTCGTGATTCTACAGAAAAATCCCAACATCGTGTTGTCATGGAGCAGTTCAACAATATGCACAAAAATGCTATAACGGCCTCCGGCCGTTGATGAATCTTAACGGACGGGGGACGTTATCAATAATCTTTCAATTGTCATCTGAATACCATTAAATCAGAATAACAGTATGGGATTACAAAAAATAATATATGCCTGTGTATTGGCATATGTTTTCAGGACTACTATTCGGACATTAATTTCTCACGTGGCTGCGGAAAAAATTTCTTTTCTCCACATTAAACATATTGAGATCGGTTACCGCATAATGAAAATAAATAAAAACTCAATCACTCAATACATTTTTAATCAACACATTCAATTCATAATGTCATGAGTGTATTAACACCAATATTCAGAAAATTATTATAGTACAGGTAATAACAACGCCAATATTGAATATGGAGTGTATAGTTTGAATACAAGAAAAAGCTCTCAAACTCATCGGAAAAATTACAATGGATTGTTCAACGAATTTTAACGTATCGTATAGAATTATAGATGAATACATAGGATGAAACGGTTAACTCAGAAAAACCATTTATTGATGTTGAGAAAAATATACTGAAATTTCTACCAACATTTAAAAAAATCATTTTTCAAATATTCAGAACGTGTAAGTGAGGCAAAATTTTTGAAGTTTCATCATAAAATAAATAAATATAGCCCAACGAAGTTCACTTGGTATCTCAAGGTTGAATGTGCTGTGGTACAATGATATTTTTCTAGCTCACTCATAGCATCGTTTCTGTTCTTTTATTGCGCATCTCTGAGTCAAAGTGAACTTCGTTGAATTGTATAGCCATGTACATACAACAATAAAAAAAACAAAATGTTTTGCGCAATAGGTTTATATATATATATATATATATATATATATATATATATATATATATATATATATATATATATATATATATCTAAAATACACAGAATAGTCAAACACTTAATAAAATAAACAATGTGTCACATATATACATAAATATCCGTATACTCAGTAATGAACAAGTACTGATGAATCATATGAGAGTTGAAATGTGATTGATTGTAGGTGTGAAGAAAATCAATTGATTTTATAATTATTCACCAAGAAGGATTAGGGATTACTTTTCTCCAACAAATGTTTTTTCAGAGTAATTTTGAAAGAATTGAGAGAGTGTGCACTTTTAATTAATGTGTCATCAGCATACAAATGAATTTTACAATTTCCTGCTGCTTCGACTATATCATCAATGTATATCAAGAACAATAATAAAGGTCCAAGCACACTTCCCTGTGGAACCCCATAATCATTTTCTATTTCTCCAGAAAATATATTACCAAACCTTAGTTTTTGTTTTCTGTTATTCAAATAATTAGCAAACTATTGGATTTAACCCGGGAGAACTCGCGTACTATTCAACGACGTGAGAACTCGCGCCTATAGATTCTTTCTCACGCTAGCTCGCGCGTATAGATTTTTTCTAACGCGAGCTCGCGCGTATAGATATTTTCTAACACTGACTTTTCATGATGAAAACTATTTAATATTGATTCTAGTTGATCTATTCCAAATTCTAAAAACAACAAAGAAAAATGTATAATTATTCAAATTTAATCGTCACTTTCGTTGCAATTATTATCTTCACATTTATAACAAGTGGAAGTTGTTCTAAACTGCTGTTCAGTTTTAGAATCCATTTTTTTTTCTGAAGAAAAGCTCAAATAAATAAAGGAAAAAGCAAAAAAATTAAAAAAGGTACCTGCTAATTAAAATTTAAATTACCAACAATTTGGAGAAAAGCACATATGTGATCGCTCGCGCGTTAGATTATTACTAACTTTAATTTATTTGGAGCCACCACAACCCCCCACTCACGCCCCAACAAGCATGAACTGGTAAAGGAATTCTATAGAAGGCATTCCTAAAATATGAAATCAATTTGACAAGAGATAAAAAAAAAGTCTGTAGTGCAACTGAAAATGTTAGATTTTATCTAACAGTGCGAGTCCTGCCGGGTTAGATGACCAGCCAATGACATAGTTATTTGTGATTATTCAACAAAACTTTCTAATTGACCTTTTTGTCTGTTGCTCATTCAAGTATGAATAGAAGACTAACTCAAGATAAAGAAGTCTTACATAATTTTTAGGTTTTAAATTTCTCTATATTGGGAGAGGAGAGAACTTAATTATGTTGCAATATGGATAATTTAACATTTTTCAAACCAACACGAGTTCTCATTGAGTTTGAAATATTTTTACAATATTTGTGTATCAAAGTTCTCAATAACAAATTCAACATATAATCTCTATGTTCACGACAACATTCACTCACTTGCATCCAACTGGGATATTTTTCTTTCAAACTATGACAAATAATAGATTTTGAATTTTGAATGACTTTCGTTGTTAAAAATTTGGTAATACTTTCACTAAAGATTGTCATACAAATCATAGCAAATTTTTGCACCAAATCTGTTGGTGTCTTGAGTGAATTTTCTTGTTCTGAATTATAATTTTTGTAAAAAATCAATAACTCGTCAACATTTTCAACGTCTTCAACTCCTTCAAGGCATTGTTGACAATACTGACAGTTAAATTTTTTAATACATTTTCTTACCAAGTACCCAGCAAAATATACTGTGGAGCAATTTTCTAAATTAAATTCTTCGATTAAAACAGGATATTGTTTAGATTGATTTCCACTTGAACTCTCACATAATGAATCATCCGCGTCTATTGTTTCAAGAGTATTTTCTTCAGATGCGGAACCAACAGAATCTATTAAGTCTTCATTATCAAGAATGTTTTGATCATGATCGATATTTGATCCAGAATTTGCACTTATTAAATTAGTCACAATGCTCATTTTGAATGCTGCCCGAAATGTTTTCACTGTGGGATTCCTATTATAACCACCCTTTTGTCTAAAAATTGAAAATTGATTTTCGAGGGGATCCTGATTCAACCTGCCTGCGAACAAGAAAGTGAAACCTAAATGCTTTTGTTTTTCGAAAAACATTTTTACTGCACTGATGGTTTGTAAAAAACCATCAAAAGAAGGAGGCCTAGACATTTTATTTTTTTTATCGATTTTGTATAATATTTTCAATAAATCATAACCAGCATTGAGTGCTTCCATTACCTGAGGATTTTTCTCACACATAACACGATTATATGGATTAGCACTTTTAAAATGAGTACTATTTAGTGCATCGAACAAATTGTTGAGTGTATTTATGAAAAATGCTGTGTTTTCGGCGGTTGAGGAAACAAGTTCTCCACTTCTCACTGCAACTTTGATTGCAGCTGACACACTATGACTCAGAAGTTGAGCAGCTAATTCAACAAATATTCAAAAAATGAACAATTTGTTCAGGCCAGCCTCAACTCACCTACACTGTAGGTTGACGGACTAACACCTATTAGAAAACAACTACTCCCCTGGCTAATACCACGAAGGGCATTGGATTACATCCAACAGGTGTTAGTGTGGGATTCTTCACAGAAGAAATTCCACATATACTCTTGGCGATACACCACCAGAATTGATTTTCAATTATTGGGACGGGACACAATTGTTCATTTTTTGAATATTTGTTTTAAAGCCGGTCTTCAAGCATCCCCATGAATATTTGTTTTATTTTTTAGCTAATTTAACATTCATCTTTTCAAATGCATTTGGAGAAAAATGTTTATCAGTTAATTTCAAAAGACATCGGCCAGTTTTGCTACTTTTATCGATTTCGTAAACCTTCTTGACATCAGAAAATGTTATATGTTTATCATCAAAAATGATAATAATTATTCAAAAAATTATTTCTTGAGCACTTTAACAAATGTGGGGCATCATAAAATGCAAAATATGTTCTCTCCTCCTCTAAAAAATAAGGTTTTGTGTGTGATACATTCAAATTTTCATAAAACTGTTGGTTTACTTTTGATAAATCACATACCAGCCCTATTGGATTTAGGTTTGCACATACTAGTTCCTTCAAGCAAGTTGAGATTATTGTTTGGAGTTCTATCGCACTCACTCCGTTATCAGTTACAAAATAGGCCAGAGGCATTTTCCAATTTGCATAAAGTCCACGAATCATAACTACTAAAGCGAGATTCGCCGGTACAGGTCTTCGTCCCACTTCATTTCCTAAATCTACTAGTCCTTCAATTATATCTGTTTTCTCATTATAATCTACTATTCTTTTCGAGCCATTTCATCAAAAATAAGCAAACACACTTTTTCTGACGGTTTCATAGTTTCAGGTTTCAAAGACAATTGTGTGAAAACTTTGTTGTTAAATCCTGGTTCACATCTGAAATTCCCCAACCATTTTTTTATTGTGGAAATTGCTGGAAGGATTATGCCTTTTTGTCTCATATAGTTATATGTTGAAGGGCTCTTATAATATAAGCATATAGATGCTTTTTTTCCAATAATGTCCAAGGTGTACGAAATTTATGTTTCAATTGCATATTCAATAAAGCATTGGAAAAATTTGTTGGAGCATCTTTGAATAAAACCTTAGCAGATAATTGAACTTTCACCAATCTTTTCTTCGATTCATTCAACTGGGTTTTCAAATCATTTATTTTTCTTCTTGATCTGGATAGCATTAACTTCAATTTGGCATTCTCGCTCTCAAGTGAATTTACGTTCATCGATGGGAAGATTTTGAAATCCTTGGAGATTATCACTGGTACTAGAGCTACTCTCAATCATTGTCTTCAAAAAGTCTTATACTAGTACCTACATAAGATTTTGAACACGAAGCCACTTGCAATGAAGGCGGGCTACTTTCCACGCTACTACTGTCTAAAACAAACTTTTCCGGAACAGCATCTACTGGCAAGGTCCTTGCAGCCACTTGATCAGCAGTAAAATGATTGCTGCATAAATTTTTTTTTCGCAAAGACTTCGGACTCAAATCTGCCAATCTGCCATTACCTGAAATAACAATTCAAAGGTGTTATTTAAAGGAAATTGTTGTTATGAAATAATATATAAATATAACAATGAAAGGTTTGATTGATCACAGAAAACGTTTTGCGACAAAAAATGAGATATCGAATGAGAAATAACAGAGTCAACGAATTGAATAAACATCTTATCTAACTTATCAGTTGAGAACTCAACTTCATCCATTGCGTTACTACAAAATGAGTAGAACTACAAATTGGATACAAGATATTCAACTTCAATGGATTGTGCATTGAATTTCACTAAATTATGCTTATTTTTTCCGAACCAGCTCTTATAATAATAAAATGTGACAAGTAATGACACTTCGAAATTGAAGTTACTTATGTCACACCCTGTAGCAGCTATAATAACTTACCAGAATGAAGTATCCGTTGTTTGCACCTTTCGGAATCGTTCACTGGAAATCTATAGAACCTCAAAGATCCATCAGTCCTGGCGGATTGACCATATTTATAAAATTGACACTTCTTTCCAGCCATCTGAAAACACAACAATAATTGTTGAAATTGCAAACTTCAAATGAAAAAGAACACTCAACTCTTTTCTTAATGAGATGCTTCTACAATTTTTTGGGTAGTATTCCAACTTATGTACTTGAAATCGCTGAACACAAATCCGAAGTCAAAACGCAGCTTCAAAACTTCAAAGGGCATATTTGGGCATTTTGCACCTAAAAACTATCAAGAACACAAGTTTATATTCGTTTTGGTGCCCGGTACACATCAGTCCACCTCCTTCATAACTTTCTACCGTTCGTCAATAAAAAACTCGAGAAATAATTCCTGACACGATTTTCAGATTAACCGAACCTAACTTTAATCAATATCGAGGAATTTGTCCTTCTAAACTTTGAAGGGCTTTAACTTCGGAAAGGGGAAACCGTCTCGTTTTGACTCTGATTCATTTTAAGCGACTCGAAATACACAAAAGTAGGCACTGATATTTTTTTAAAACTTGATGTCGGCGGAATAAACAGAATTTTACCTAAATTTACCTTCTTTTTTTCAAATAAGTTAGACTTTCATTGAAATGGGTAGACTACTTACCGTTTATGGATGTATCCAAAATACAAAGGGGTTGAGCGTCTCCAAAAAAATTCACACTACACAATCGAAATGTTGATAGCAAACGTCACTATTTTAACCTTCCGTTAGGCGCGCCACCATATGTAACGTCGTTAGTCGCGCTGGGACTGCCAGTCCCATATCAACAACGCAGCCTTATTTTTGGTCATATGAATTATTTTGGCTTAAAATGTTTTTGGTGAATTAGTTTATTACTAAAGCGAGTTAAACTGCATTTGCAATTGCACTATAATTTTATTGTGTTTTATAACTAGTAAGTGTTTTTATTGTTTATGAATTATTTTTCATATTTATACCTCTTATAGTAGTATTTGTGGATACGACTTCACACAATTCACGCGAAAATATTTAGGGAATAGAAAAGCAAGTAGGTAATAAATGGCATCAATCCGATTTTATTGTAGTTTGATTCATTCAGATTCACCAGCTGTTTTCTCTTCAGTTATATTTTCTAAGCAATTTTTACATATTACTTGGACATGTTTTTTCAAACATATATAGGTATCACACTTTTGACATGTATAGGTTGTTCTGGCGTCCTTTTTAGATTTGTTATAACAAGGTTCGCAACGGTTTCTCTTGACCGCTCTTCGGCTCGTCCCAGGTTGAAAGCTAAACGATTCAATTCTTCCACGTCAGCGGGGTTATCAAAATTATAACGCTCTGTGTCCATAATTATGCACTTTGTTTCAAAAATACACGGCACAGTAACGAATGAACAAGAAAAAATAACCTACAAACAACGAAGCCTAAAAATACGGTACTGAGACGCTTGTTCAATGTACGCAACAAAAATTAGTCGTAGGCAGTCGCGCTGGGACTATCAGTCCCAAAGCAGGAACCTGACGCACTCTTTGCAAATTTTCTAAGGAATAAAACTATCCCTTCGCATGAAACTCAGGCAACTGGCTTGTAGAAGTTTACTGTGAGATGTCATAAAGTTACGACACTGTAGCTATAATAGTTTTAATATAATTGAGAAAATTGTAAATCATGGGACTGCCAGTCCCATGCGCGACTAACGGAGGGTTAAGGTTCTCAACTCAGTTTGATTATAATTCACTTCCAGCACATCATCTATCTATATATAGTTAATCTCCAGTCTTATGGCACATCCAACGACCGATATTCCATCCCAATAATCTACCTGATACACAAGATAAATAGGAAACTCATTATGCAAGTGAATTATAATTATTCGAATCTACCCACCACTAACTCATAAACAACGACACTCGACCCTAATGCGGGTCTGTCCGATAAACCCAAACCTTTCTCAGGTCAAATTCTTCAAGGCAAGCGATTTTCGTCTCTATTGGTGGCGGGGATATGATATTCAAAAGCGAGTCTCCATTTTCACCTACGCCATCTAGTGACAGTCTCCACTCCTGTCAAATACAATTTCCATAAGGTTATCCTACTATATAGTCAATATACAAAGATATTACCAAATTGAACTCGACCCAATTTGCAGAGAGTATACAGCTTTCACAACAAACACAGGACAGTACCAAATGACCAGATTGCCAATGGGTGCGAAAGTGTAACAGTCCAATTCGCCTGTTACAATAATAATAAGATTGTTCTATACGAATTCGGGATTGATGGTGATAACTGCAATTGCTGTGAGAAGAGCGCGCCATTCTGGGCAGCTTCTTTTGTCCCCCACTCAGAGATGTCAGGATGTGTACCGAATACCAAATAAATATTTCCATATCTAGTGAGATGCGAAACGGAAAAAAAGGGCAAATTTGTTTTTCTGCTAAGACTGCGACTTTTTCATAGAAGATAGAGTTTTTGGTGCTGGTGGTGTTACTTTTACTTTTTGTGTTATTTCGGAAATTGTCCGTTTATGGATTATGGTACTGAGGAATTTTGGATTTCCGAAATAACTTCTCTTTGTGAGGATTAGTTCCACCACGCCCACGCTACACCTACAATATTGTGTAATCGACTCTATTCACAATCCGAAGAAGGGTACATTGATCATAATAGCTGTATCCACAAAAAGAAAGCAACCCTTGTACAAAGTTAGTGATCGTTAATATTACTTTACTGCCGAATAATTTTTTTTTTGTTAGTACATATTTCTTCATCTGATTCAGTACAAGATCTCGTTATAATTTTCTCGTTGAATGCTCCCAGATGAGGGCATATTCAGTATGAACATAAAAATAAAAAAAAATGTTTTTCTCATACACCCTTTTTTTCAACAGTACCAATATGAAAAATAAATATATTTCTTTGGATTCCTTCCACATATTCGTACTCTAGATTTTCGATAATTCACCATTATTCAAATGTAAATAATTTTAGGGTTGTTAATCCCGGGCTAGCATCTCCGTGGTGTCATTTTTGCTGTTGTTTCTGGCTGTTAGTTGAAGCTGTCATTTGTAGCGGTCACATTGCCATTTGAAATTGTTGTTTCCGGCTGCATATACTGGTTTGATGTCATATCATTGGGAGCAGTGGTATATAGGGTGATAACTGGACGCTACCATCCCCTAAGTCAGCTGATGTCTGGTTTGCCGAATCACACGCAAGTTATTCACAACATTCACAACTGAATCTTGATATTTTAATCTGAATACCATTCATTTAATATATTGATGAGCTGTGGAAGAGTCGCGATATAATTTTGAGTTTACCGATTTTATACGGAAAGTTTTTGTTTTGTAAACGGAGAACTATGGCAATTGATCACGAATAACAGAAATACTGCGCATGAGCTCACGCGAAGTGTTACGTTCGGATTCATTAAAATTATATATATATATATATATATATATATATATATATATTTACCATTATTATCGGTTGACATAATCCAACCACTACCACTGTCAATAGTGATCTTAATTCAGTATAATCAGGTGTCCCTTTTCTTGTTTTATATATATATATATATATATTCCTAACCTAAAAACAAATTTTCCTCCAAAACAAAACAAAAATGACTTTGACTGAACAACTGATATTCCAAACAAAAAAGTTTCGTTGTAAACATTTTTTTCGTCTCGATCTCCTGTCAAAAATATTATGTTGCTCAAATTAAATCACGAAAGCAATCATTCTCGCCGACACTGTGAGTAATAATTCATTTTCCTGTTTGTTCTTCATATGAAATCATATTATTTGTAGCTTCCCTGACGATGACAGTAACAACTGTCGAAATATTGGAATAAAGTGTTAAAAGATTACTCATTTCTGCTTGCTGCTTCACCCAATAACAATCTTCCTCATATTGTTACCGTTCAGCAAACAACTTCCATTTTATATATATATATATATATATATATATATATATATATATATATATATATATATTTATCGTATTGCTAATACGAGTTCCATAAGTATCGAGCCAAAAATTGAAAAAAGAATATCAATACATGTTTTGTTTTTGATATAATAATTCCGTTTGTGTAGTTGAGTGAATTATCGAAAAATAGACGATTGGATATTTTAAAGTTTATAATTTTTTATTTTATGTGATCTGAAAATTCCATAGATTCTTGTTCCAAACGAGGCCCATTTTATACCAATCCCTATCCACAACTTGCCTCACGTGATTAGTTTTTATGATACCCTCTACCCGCCAATTTTTCCCTCCATAAATTGGCTCAACTTCATGCGAAAAATATGAGTTTTAGTTCAGCATGAAGTCTACTGTGGCGCTGCAGGTACAGCCACATACATACAAAATGTCTATATGTGAAACTAACTCCGTACATTAAAACCTGAGCCATATAAATACGGCAACGTTGGAATTCTATGAATAGATATTTATTGTCTTGGGAGTTTTGTTTGGTTCGGGAAGTGTACTGAGAATTTCGATATAAAAGTGAAGTTATCATGTCACAGAGAACTATGAAAATCATTTCTTTGATCAGAAATGACAAAGGTAAGAACAAATATTCTGAAGTTAATTTCTGAGTGTGACCTCAACACGTCGGATTTCAGTTCATTGTGTTCAAATGGTTAGAAGTTGGTTGAGGGCGGGAACTTCACGACCTGATTTACGGTTCGTTGAAGTAATCGGTGCTTAGGCTGTGTTTTCAGTCTAGCGAATGACAGAATGTGGTGTCCATTCTCAGTACAGACCATTTCAACGGACTCTTGATCAGGTCAAAAAGTACTCACCCTAAGGGTTAATTTCTCCCTGCGTCCTGTACCTTCTCAGTCTTTTACACTTACAACTTAGTTTTTTCGAATGTTTGGAATTCGATACTCGCAGATGGATGATAATATTCATTGAGGATAATGTTTCTGCTGACATAATTTTATATTACCTCCGGTCTGACCGGGAAATATGGATATTTTATGAAGAGTTACCTTCCGTATTTATTCATCGAATTGATAGTTGCCACCCGTGTGTTGGGCTACCTATAGGGCGCGTCCCCAGGTGGCGGATAGGGAAACGGCCAGGAGAATGGGGGCCCTGTCCGCGAAATATGCCACCGCGGACCAGCCTACCCAAGCTAAGGTGTAAGGTATCGTGCCGATAGCTGAGTGGCCGCAGGGTGATATGCGGTTGCGAACGATCCCCTTGAGGAACAGGGCGAAACCTCATTGTAACTAGCCTTCCTCTGGTAATGCGGGGCTCTGCCAGAGGTGACCAACCCTTTCCCCTGCTACTCGTGGGAACACACATGGACCAGGAAAAAGGAAACAAAAATAATCCCGAGGATGGACAGAAATGCTCACCTCAATCTGAGGCGGTGACTGGAGATGGACAGAAATGCCCACCCCAACACACTGCTCGGAACGAGGCTGGACATCAAAGATCACCTCAGGGCGAAATTCAAAAGCCAAGGCGAAAACGCATCTACGGCGCCTAGGCCAAAAGGAGAAAAAGGGCAAAGGAGGCAGGGATGGGCTGCAACCACAAATGCACCTTCCCCCACCTCCAAAGGCAAGGGCGCCTCCTGCGGAGGGAGCCGAAGGTTCCGCCTTGTATGAAGGCAATAAACCGGCGGCTACCTCTGCAGGAAAGCGCCCCCACCTGAGTACCTCCACGGAGGGGACACCAAGAAGGTCGAAGAAGCCGCGCAGCGACGGAAATGTCGCTGCACCTCCCAAAACCTTTGCGGAAGCTGCCTTGAGACACCTCAAGGTGGCCATTATAGACGTGACAAACCCGTACGGTAAAATTACCGCAGAACGGGAGAGCCTCGTCAAAACTCAGCTGCTGGAGGAGTTGGACAAGTTTATCTTCTCCGCCTCCAGCAGCAACACCAAAGCGCCCACGTTTAAATCGTGGACATACTCCGGTGAAATCATCAGAGTGGTCTGCGATGACGACGCGACGCTACAGTGGCTGAAAAAAGCCACAAAGGACCTCAAGCCGTGGGAGGAAGCATCGCTGGCGGTCGTCGGTGTGGATGAGCTCCCAAAGCTTACCAAAGCCTCGCTCTGGATCCCGGAGGACGACCTCGCAATGGGCGAGGACGTCGAAAAAAAAATTAAAATAATACAATGCAACCTCCAACACAGCAGGACGGCTACGGCAACACTATGTCGCCGCCTTGATGTGTTGGAGGATGCAATAGCTTTGATCCAGGAACCCTGGATAATTAAGACCAGAATTACTGGTTTCGGTAACTTGACTGGCCAAATTTTTAGCTCACCAAGCAATCAGCAACCCAGGACAGCCGTTTACGCTCCCAGGAAATACAGAGCCCCTCTGATGGCACAATTCTGCACCTCAGACCTAACTGCGGTTAAAGTGGAATGTCCAGACGAAAAGGGCAAATATACGGCGTTGATACTCGCATCGGTGTACCTCCCCTCAGATGCAGCCACTCTACCACCCACAAGAGAGATGGAAGTGCTAGTGGACCACTGCCTGAACCAGAGAATGGAGATGATTTTGGGCTGCGACTCAAACTCTCACCACCTGGGCTGGGGCAGCAAGGATATCAACGCCCGAGGTAAGTCTCTTTACGAATACATAATTAAGAAAGACCTAGCACTCTTGAATAGAGGCACGGAGCCGACATTCATTAACGCCCGTAGCCAAACATTAATAGATCTTACGCTGGCGACAGCCAAAATATCAAATAAAATTCAAGACTGGCAAGTGTCTGATCATATTCCTATGATGACCATCGCTGGTTGACTTAAACGGTAAACCAGGATCTCAGGACCACTGTGAAATCCCGCGATCCGAAGAGGACGGATGTAGCTCTATACAATCGACTCTTAAAAGGAGCTCTGCGGGAGACATAGGCCCTGACTCCTGGCAATAGTGAAGAATTGGGAAGGTACACGTTATCTATCCGAAACAAAATAGACATTGCCTATAAGGAATCCTGTCCGATGAGGATGGTACAGACAGAAGGCACAACCAATAAATGGTGGTGCCCTGAACTGGAACACCTCAGAAAGACAGCGAGAAAGACCTTTAACAAAGCAAAACGAACAAAACTAGAAGAGGACTGGGAAATATATAAAGCCAACCTCAGAGAGTTCAAAAAAGTCTGCAGACAAAAGCAAAGAGAAGCCTGGAGAGCCTATTGTGAGGCAATCGAAAATTTCCCGCAAGTCTCAAGGCTACAGAAGGCACTCTCAAGCGACCACCATAAGAGTATCGGCATCCTGACGAGGAAAAATGGTGACAAAGCCGCCAACCTCCGAGAAAGCGCCGAGATTCTTATGGAAACTCACTTCCCAGGTTCTGTCTTCCCAGGAACGACGAACCGGACGGAAGTACCAACAATACCCTCACAATACGACTGGCAATTTGCTAGCACTATAATTGATGAGGACAAGATAAGGTGGGCCATATCGAGCTTTTCCCCCTTCAAAGCACCAGGACCTGACAGTATAAGACCAGCCCTACTACAATGGGGACTGGATATTCTCATGCCGCACCTGGTCGGAATATTCAGAGCCCCATCAGCTCTGAGGTATGTTCCCAGTAAGTGGAGAGAAGTACGAGTGGTGTTTATACCTGAACCAGGAAGGATGGACTACACCTTACCAAAAGCATTCCGACCATTTATTCTCACATCGTTCTTTTTGAAAACAATGGAGAGGCTGTGCGAGCGGTATATAAGAGATGAAGTCTTATTTCACAATCCACTTCATCCAAATCAGCATGCATATACTCCGGGAAGGTCCACTGATTCGGCCCTTCACCAAGTGGTTGGCAGAATCGGAAGATCATTGGATAATAAAGAATCCACCCTGGGTATGTTCACAGATATCGAAGGAGCGTTCGATGAAACGACCTTTCCAACAATCACCCAGCAACTTAACTCCAGAAATATACCCCTGGTAGTAGGAGAATGGATACTCAAGATGCTCTCTAGTAGAGCAATAAGTATAAATGTAGAAGACATTACTGTGAGAGGACTGGTCATGAGGGGATGTCCGCAGGGAGGGGTCTTATCACCCCTTCTTTGGAACATAGTCCTGGATACCCTGATTAATCACCTCAACAGTAATGGTTTCTACACAATTGCATATGCAGATGACATAGTTATCCTGCAGACCGGCAAATTTGTGAACACACTGTGCGATAGAGCGCAGGATGGTCTCAAATTAATAGAAACATGGTGTAAAGAACACTCACTGTCGATCAATCCCAAGAAGACGGATATGGTCCTTTTCACTAGGAAAAAAAGCTTATCGGGCTTGAAACCCCCCGAAATCTTCGAAAGCAAACTAAACTTCTCTGAAGAGGTAAAATACCTCGGTATTACCCTCGACAGGAAGTTAACATGGAACTCGCACATTCAGAGCAGAGCAAAAAGAGCATATGTGGCCTATGAGCAGTGTCGGAGGACAGTGGGACGCACATGGGGCCTCTCGCCCCGTGTAGTCACCTGAATCTACACTGCAATAATAAGACCTATGCTAACGTACGGAGCCATTGCATGGGGACCGAAAACTCTACAAGCAACGGCCATCCAAAAACTATATCAAATACAGCGAATGGCTTGTCTGAGCATCAGACCATGAGAACAACACCAACCGCAGCAATGGAATTAGTTACTGGTCTGCCACCTCTGGACTTGCACGTCAAGGAGGTTGCGCTAATGGCCATGCTACGATTGCGCACGGCTGGTGTAAACCTCGAGGTAGGAATGGGTCAACTGAGGCGGGGCCTGTGGAGGGAGGCACTCACTGCGGTGCCTCTGCTACAGGCAGCCAGTGACGCAATTGAACCCAGGTTTGTGTTTAATGAACCCTACAAAATACAAATAAAACAGAACACTGAGGTGGATGCTGCAAATGCAATACGCATATACAGAGATGGCTCAAAAACCAAGGAAGGATCAGGATATGGAGTTTACTCTAGATCACTTAGCCTAAGGATTAGGTGGGGAATGGGAAAAAATACCAGCGTGGTTCGAACAGAACTGGCTGGTTTCTCAATCGCCACAAAAGAGCTAACCAGAAAAAGAATTTCTGGCAAAGACATAATAATCTACACTGATAGTAGACAAGCCCTACTAATCTTGAGTAGACAACGTATTATCTCAGGGTTAGCACCAGAGTGCCACCAAGATTCAGCTAACGCCTCGGTAGATAATAATATCGTACTAAGGTGGGTGAAAGGGCACGACAGGAGCAAAAGTAACCGCATTGCTGACTCTTTGGCCAGGATGGCGGCTGGAATGAACATTTTAGGACCAGGTGACACCCATGGCTTGACGACTTCGACAATTGCGGAACTAGCCAAACGTTACACCCATACTCAAACCCTCAAAAGATGGGATGAAACCGAAGGATGCAGTTTTGCCAGGATCACCCTGGGCGACCCTGAGAAGATGGATCCAAATAAATATTTGGCGATGACCAGGAAGAACCTACGATTAACTGTGGGATTTCTGACTGGACACTGTCAACTAAGGGAACACCTTTATATTATGGGGCTAGTGGACACACCTCTATGCAGGATGTGTGAACAGGAAGATGAAACTGTCATGTCTTATGCGAATGTCTGGAGCTATCTTCGATAAGAGAGTGTGTGTTCGGTGAGTCTTGGCCTACACCGCCGATATTAAGGAGATGTCCCCTGGTGACCTGTCCTCCTTCCTGAATAAGGCAGGATGGACAATGTCCTAGGAGGGCGACTCCTTGGGAGGATGTACAATGGGCCATATTGTGGCCTAAGTGCTGTGGGTCTATACTCACCCTCCCTACTCTACAGATAGTTGCCAAGCATGTTCTGCTAAGCAAGTTGTCACCATCAGGAGATGAGTAAAATTGTTTCATGTCTTGATGATACCACTTCGAATTGTGGAACGTGTCGAGGATTGGCTTTTTATATAATTAGTTCAGAAAATGAAGCTAAAAAATGGTAAAACCCCGCAATTTTTTCGTCCATCACCGATTTGTTGAAAAATTTGGGATTAGGCTAGTTCATTTTCTATATTGTGCCGTTGCACGATTTTTGTTTTTTAGGGGTGAAAACTACCCCTTATTGTCAAAAATTATAAAATAACATTAAAAACCTAAATATGGGTAAAAATAGTTAAATAATGATTGTTTCATGCTTGAAAACATTGAAATTTTTATAATATGTCTTCAAACTTCAGAATACTCTTGTGAGAAATCAACGAAATATACACTCGCACACGCGAGCAGATATTTCTTCTGCTCTGTCTATAAATATGAATGGAAAAAGTGGAACATATAACGTATAACGGCCGAATATACCGGTTATGTAGATTACTACGCTCCGAAGCGGGTAATTCAAATATTTCAAAAAAAAATTTGATCGGTTTTTCAAGCATAGCTCCTTCATTTTAGGTGATAGTAATTTATTTTCGGAAATGATTTTGTGGAGCTTTTCAAGAGCTATAAGAGTGAATGAAATTACTAAAGATCCCTTAATTTTTGAATGCGGAGAGTTTAAAGTGGTTGACTAAGGTGATGTTCGATCGTAAATGTAGGTGTTAAACGGCTATATCTCGCCGAATATTCACTTTACAAAAAATCTAAACGCAGGGAAATTTTTGTCATTAAAAAAGCTACAATTTAGTACACCGTTTTTTTTTTCGTATCTTCAGAATTTTGAGAAATATTTTTAAGAAAAGTGTTAAAAACACGAAAGTGAAAAAAATCGTTTTCTCTTTGAACTCCAATTTTTCTATAATTAAGTATTTTAAATTGGTTGAACTCCGTGGGTGTATTGATAGTACATATACAAAAATAATCACAGAAGGGTGGCGATCAATTTTAGTTAGGGGTACTTTGGGGGTTGTTTTCACAGATTTTTTTCGTAGAAAAAAGCGGGTACCGAATATATTTTGATCATAAGCCGGTCAATTTTCATGCTAGGAAGACAATTTTTTATTTCTTTGAAAGCTCCAATTGAATGCTTTAAAAAAGATTCTATGAGCATTCTACGAAAAATGAAAATTTTTCTCGTTATTTCAATTTAAATCTTCCAATTTATACATTTGACGAAAAAAGCTAAGCACTAATTTGCTGTATCTCAGTTCGTATGTGTCGTAGGAAAATTATAAAGAAAGCATTGTTTTTTTTTTCGAAAGCTACAATAGGCCTCTTCACACTTTTTTGATAAAATGCATTATTTTCGAGTTATTAGCAAAAAACATTTGAAGAAGTCGATTTTTTCGTCAAAAAACTGTTACTTTCAACTCCGAATAGCTCAAAAAATATTACTTTTACGAAAAAAATGTATGGAACATTTTTTTCTTAGGAATACTTTTTCTGTCGATTCCTACAGTTGAAATGTCATAAAAAATTTCCACCCCCTTTATGGGTTGGCTTTCACCCCCAAGGCTCTAGCGTACAGCGGTATGATAAAGAAAATGATCCTTGTGCTATTCCCTACCTTTTGTGTGAATTTTAGTTAAATCTATGGTGGACGGAAAAATTGCGAGCCAAAATGCTTCATTTCCTGAACTGAATCCATTGGCCTCAATGAATTATATTCTGGATCAAAGTTATTAATTTCAAATATTCGAAGCAACTATATAATATATAATTTAATTGGCACCATGGAGTACTTCAAATATTTTTTATGAATACTTCCATGACAAAAAATTCTCTTGAATATCAATTTTACGTTATAATATTTTTGAATGCTGTTGTATCGAGGAGCAGCAAAAACAATTTTTCAGATTCGGTCCTCAATATCTCAATTGATTTATTTTTGAAAATATACGCCAATCACAATCTCTGATAATTATGAAATGAAATTCACTTCTTCATTCTCCCAATTGTCGAAAAAACGAATATAAGAGCATACATTTCAGAGAATCTGATAATATTGTAATAAAATCAGTCTCGACGCTGATTGACTACAACTAGACTATACATAACAAAAGTCTAGATAATATTCATAATTTCCATTTCCGTATTGATAATTACAGAAACTTCACCTGAAAAAAGCGATTCTGTACAAAAAACATCGAACGAAATTTTTCAAAATTTGGAAGAGTATGATCCAGTATCGAATTGGGTAATAGAGGTGGAACCAGAAATATTAAAACAACAACTTAATAATAGCACAAATTCTAAGAAGAGAAATTATTCAAGTGATAGCTCCAAACATGAAAAGCCTTCTTCTGAAAAAGAAAATCAATTTCATGAGGATACTATCGAAACAGACTTTATGAATGGGACTGAAAAAATCCCATACAAGGAATGTGATGATGAAATTTCATTTTTGAACTCGTTTCCGTTACGTGAACATTATGATGGTATACAAAAAATGTCTACAACTGGACACAATATGTTATCCCAGACATCACAGAGTACTAACAAAAATCATCTGCTTCTCAGCGCAGTAGAGAGTTCAAAATATTATGACAATATCAAGAATATATGCACCACCGATAGTAACTTCAAGTTACCATTAATTATTGTTCCCCCAAAAGAATAGGTTGCACATATTGATGTTGAATCAGAACCATTCGATCTCCCCATTATCATTGAACCAGAAACTGACAATTATCAAAGTGCAATAGTAAATCATCATGAAAATGATAGTTTCCATCCTTATTCCATCCCCACTGAAAAAAATGTTGATTCATTGGTGAGTAAACTTATCTACAATTTTGTTATACACTATACTTTTTCTACGGCTGTAACAGGTAATAGCGAAATGATTTAACAAATAACATGAATTTCAAATTTGGTGTCACTTTAAATTTCCATTTAGGTACAACTGAATAAGCGAATAGAGCTGTCACTACTTGAAATTTGATATTGCATCGAAGACTTGATTTATTGTGAAATAATGACTACAACTGTGACACAAGGAAGTCATTGTGTTATCATGATATTAAGGACATACAATGTACCTCATTGTTTCATCAAGAACAGTTGAGAAAGAATAATTTTGTGATATAGCCCCTGAAAAAGTATATTCACAGTCATAAAGTGACACAGGATATTGACAGACTAATGATATATGCTTTCAATCTGTTTCCAGATCACTTCACCAGGTAACAAAAGTAAAAGCTATGGGATCATGGAAATAGACTATACAGAAACCTCACCCAAATTACACCAGAGTTTTTCCATTAAAAAAAAAATAATGTGTTATCCCAGTATGTATTACAACCAGATGATACAAAACCTATATTCTATACTGAAACAAACTCAGAAAGCGGAAATGTTATCGAGGCAAACAACAATAATGATATAATACATCGTAATGAAGCCTGCGAGTTGGCTTCTCCCGTCTATTCTAGCAAAGAATCCAATACAAATTCACCCATTAGATCTGATTCTGATCACCTAGGTTTCAGAGAAGATCCTTATGAATTCCAAAATGAGGATTCTGAAGACATAGAAAATGAAGAGAGAAATGCCTTTTTCAATGAATCTAGTGACGAGAGTGTAAATGCTGAGGTTAGTATGAACGGGGAATATGCATAAAATTCAAATTTGTCTCAAATATTTTTTTCTTGAATCTTTATTATCGTCATATTAAAATTGAAAGGTACTTTCGACTTCTGAGGGTTGACGTTCGTCAGCTAGTTAACGGAACGAACAATTTTAGAACAATAATTATCCGTCTTCATTATCTTACACCACTGTTTTCGTACCTTCGCAACGAAAAAACATACATCGATACCATATATAATACTCTGGTAAAAAGTTGTTTTATCTTCTTTCATGATCCGTACAGCAATGGAAATTCTTACAGTAAACAAACAGATACGTCACGAGATACGTACCTGGACATTTTCTAAAGCGCGTGCTTCAGGGTGACGTTTGAACGGCTACAATCTATTCAATGTTTTGAATTCCAATTTGAGAAATAGTTTGAATATTTTCAAGCCTATTTATATTCTTTTCTACGTTATGACAATGTCTGAATTGATTGTTACATTTCAGACTTATTCTCCAATGGAGTTACTTTTTTCTTTTAGGCTGAAACGTCAGAAAACAATGTTGAAAGCTGGGATAAAATACAAGTGCGTTCGTCAAAAATAAATGTTACCACAAAATCAACTAAACAAAATACTGGCGGTTCTGAGGTAGGTATAGTGACAGTTATAAGAATCCGAAATATGTCCATTTGTTTTCTTATTATACATTAACTGTCATTAGATTTATTTTCATAAAAAACATCGAGGGAAACTTTAAGGAATTCATGTATTGAATTCAAATCTTATAATGTCATGAATATTTCTGGCAAATGAGTTTTCAATCCAAATTGTTTGAACCGAAAGTTTCGATTTTCCTAGGAGATTTTCAATTCATCTTCAGGCATAAATTTCATTCGATACGGTTCACTAATAACCGTCTTGCTCTGATATCATTTAGATCTAGATTTTTTTTCAAGATTAGACCTTTTTGAAAAAGTCAACAGAAGATCCATATTAGTGAAAGTTTTTGAAACTGAAAATTCTTTTACATATCATATTAATTGTTCATATTTGCACCATGGATGAGTCCCCATTTGTTGAATATCTTTCGGAGGTACCAATAAAACACTGACCATTTTAGAATTTAATTCGCTATCCTAAATACATTAGTTGAATTCTGTATGAATTTCCATTTCAATTATTTTCAAGGAAGAAGTAGAACGAACCAATAAGAAGCACTACAAAGATAAACAAAAATTTTGCTATTTTTGCGAAAAAGATGTTTCACATTTTTCGAGACACTTGAGTACTTGGCACCAAAATGAAATAGAAGTTCAGCGTCTCGATTCATACAAAAGCAACTCAAAAGAAAGGCGTCAAGCTTCGAGAGTGATAGCAAAAAGGGGAAACTATGTGAAAAATCGATCGACTTTGCAGCTGAGACCAGTAAGACGAGTACAATCTGGAATCCTCACAAGCAACTCTGACTTTCTCCCTTGTCCCCATTGCTTGGGATTCTATAAGAGGAAAACTTTATATAGACACACAAAGACATGCGATAATAAACCATTGTCAACACAAAAAGGTAATAGACAAAAATCTCAAAGTGAGGGTCAAACTGCCTTACTTTTGGGAAAATTCAAACACGACGAACTATTACTTAAAGAATTATTTCCGAGAATGAGAGCTGATGAAGTGACGTTGACGGCAAAAAAGGATCCTTTGATTTGCAGGTACGCGTATTCATATATGAAAGGTAGAAAAAGCAAAGGAAACTCAGACTTTGTGAGAACAAGTGTGAGGAATTTAGCTAAGTTATTACAGCTTTCTAAAGAATCAGATGGTGAAATAAAGGGATTAATTGCTTTGTTACGTCCAAAACTTTTTACAAAAATTATAAATAATGTTAACATAATAGGCGGGTATAACGAGAAGGACGATTCGTATGAATCTCCTGCAGTTGCTATGAATTTCGGAACACTATTAAAAAAATGCTGTGACCTAGCTATAATCCAGTTACTTCAAGAATCTGACACAGAAGCTATAAGAAAAGAAATCAAAATTCTGAAAACTCTCATAGATTCACAGTGGGCTAATGAAGTTTCTGCTCGAGCTAGCTCAAACCTTAATAGTAAAAAATGGAATAAAGAAGAACTATTACCACTGACATCAGATCTGAAGAAA
This sequence comes from Zygogramma bicolorata, assembly GCA_032362365.1. Classification (NCBI taxonomy): domain Eukaryota; kingdom Metazoa; phylum Arthropoda; class Insecta; order Coleoptera; family Chrysomelidae; genus Zygogramma; species Zygogramma bicolorata. The sequence continues at coordinate 55,576 of JAVJAQ010003722.1, forward strand.
CTCAGCAATTATTTGGAGCGAAATGCCGAAGACTTTTACGAACAACTCAAAAAAACGAAAGAGATGGATCGGCCTACAGTTCTTTATACTGCAGAATAATATTGATGAATAGAAGGCGACCTGCAGAGGTAGCGCAAATTAAAGTAGAGACCTATAAATCAATACATATGAGTGTACAAGAAACGGAATTTGACGGTTGCCTGACTGAAACAGAAAAAATTTTACTAAAAACTTGCAGCCGTTTGGTTATAAGAGGCAAAAGAGGGAGAGGAGTTCCTGTTTTACTTTCTCAAGATATAAAAAAACAGTTTGATTTTTTGGTAAAAGTCAGAAAAAATTTCATCGAAAACAACGATTTTATCTTCCATACAACAGGACAAAATTTCTTGGATGGGACGAAAGTTTTATATAAATATGCAAAAAAATGTGGCATTCAAAACCCAAAATCTATAAGTGCTACAAGACTGCGTAAGCATTTGGCAATAGTAACTCAATTACTTCAATTTTCTGAAAGCGACCTGGAACAACTATCTAGATTCATGGGACATACCCTTCAGACACATTGTAATTTTTATAGGCTTTCTGATAGTACATATCAGACAGCAAAAATTTCAAAACTTTTACTTCTTGCAACTGAAGGAGGTTTATAAAAATATAAGGGCATGGATTTAAATGATATAGATATTGATTTGAATCCCATTACTGATAATCGTGTTGAAGAGGATATTATTACTGAACAAATACGTCGTTAATACGTCGAACGATAACATGACAGAATATGTAAATTCGGGGCATCAGAAAAAAACAAAATGTACAACTGTCAAACAAGCATGGTCTTCAGAACAGAAACAAATTATATAGCAAAATATTTTGCTGAGCACATTAAAAAAAAGATGGCTCCAAAACAGAGTGAAGTTACCATTTTCCAAGAAGAATATCCTAGCATGTTCAAGGATAGAAAATGGACAACTATAAAAGCTGTAGTATATAACTTTTATACTGGTAAACTCATAATTCATATTGACTAATGAATATTCACTCGTATTTTTTCTTTAATGATTTCATTGAAAAGGAATGGAAATGAAAATTATTTTGAATTTAGCAAATACATTTGAGCAATTTTTTTACTCAAACATTCGTTAGTGAAAAATATCAAAATAATTATTTGATTCGTCCGATTACTGTGATATGAAATGTGGTTAAGTTATTTTCCTGTGTTATATGCATCAATACATCATTTGTACAACTGAAATAGTATATTGGCAAGTTCCAAATGAGAGCTTGTAGGTATCTTTCTTGTACACGTTCGTTAAACATTAAAATTTTAGAAAAACCTGCCTTTCCTTTAATAACAACTCTGGCAACAATGTATGACTCATGATTGTTAACTCAAATATGAAAAGTTGCATATTTGGTTCAGGTTGAATAGGTATTTCTCAACGGTTCAGGATAGTACGGATAAAGTATTTGTATATGAAAAAGTTCCGTTTTTTCTAAAAAAGTTGTTTCTCAGATGTATATCTACATTAGAAGTTACCTTGCAGCTTGTAAATGAGACAAATATCGAAAACCTGAATTTTCAATAATTATTTATAGATGGCTCAGTAGGGTCAGTTGTTCAACAATGAACCACCCCCTCCATTATCTACGTCATAAGGATTTCTTACGCGAATTTTGACGAGAAGGCGTCCCATACAATTAGTTTAGTTTGTGTGCAACTTTTGGGAGGTTGTCGTATTCCTTATCCGTTTTTTGCGTTGTTTTATTATTTTGTGAGACGAAAGTAAAAAATTCAAGGTAAGTTTGATTTTTAATAAATCCTTACTAAGTACTTCTTTGCGAAAATTTGAGTATTATTTATAATAAATAATAATTTCTTTTATCAATAACGTTCTTAATCATAGCCATACTTGATTAACAAATTTGTTGAAAGCCATTTTGTAAAAAACATGCTGAAGGTGCACAGTGAACCAATAGTAAACGTGCGACAGTGAACCAATGGTTCACTGTGTACCGTGGTGGTTGAGTGTATATAGGTAGTACTTATATTTTCAACAACATTGTACAATGTTTTCTTTTTTATAGCATGGTTCGGAGCAAGAAAGCTATTCGAAAAAAAGGTGCGCACTCAGCAGATGATATGAGAGAAGCACTTGAGCTTATATCTCAGGGAAGGAGTAAAAGGCAAGCTGCGAAGGACAAAAACCTACCCTACCCCACAGTTAGACGTTATGGAAGAAAAAATTAGATGCCGTTGATGGAAATATATCCTTGGTCCCTAACTATGAAGTGAATAGAATATTTTCTGAAGAACAAGAGAATGCTGTAAAGTTATATTTAAAAAAATGTGCTCTTATGTTTTATGGTCTAACTACAAGAGACACACGCAAACTTGCATATGAGATGGCTACTATGAACAATATTGAAATACCCGCATCATGGACAAAAGACAAAATGGCTGGAAAGGAATGGTTACGGTCATTTAGAAAACGACATATTGATTTATCGCTTAGGAAACCCGAGGCAACAAGTCTGGCACGTGCGACATCGTTTAATAGAGAAAATGTTAACAGATTTTTTAATAACTTGGAAGAGGCAATGAGCCGCAACCCTGCATTTGCTGATGGAACAAGAATTTTTAATTTGGATGAAACCTCTACAACCACCGTCCAGAAATCTCAAAAAGTAATTGCACCGACCGGCAGAAAATGTATTGAAAAAATAACCAGCGGGGAACGAGGCACTTTAGTCACCACTTGCTGTATTATAGGGGCAGCGGGTGTAGCATTGCCGCCTATAATAATTTTTCCGACGAAAAACTTTAAAGATTTTATGCTAAAGGGATCACCACCTGCGTCTTTGGGTTTAGCAACACCTACTGGTTGGATGAATTCGGAACTATTTATTGAAGTAATGCGTCATTTTATGAAACACTCAAATTCATCTCAAGATAATCCATCTTTATTAATATTTGACAATCATGAGTCACACCTTTCAATCGAGGCGCTTTCTTTGGCAAAAAAGTCAGGTGTAACAATACTTACATTACATCCACATACTTCCGCAAAACTTCAGCCTCTTGATGTTGGGGTACTAGGACCTTTTAAGACTTACTATAATTCTGCTGTTGATTCATGGCTTGTACGAAATCCTGGAAAGCCTATAACAATTTATGACCTAGCAGAATGTATCGGCATTGCACATAGTCGTGCTATGACCCCAGCAAATATCATAAAAGCATTTAAGTCATGCGGAATTTTTCCATTGGATGAAGATTTCTCTACAGACGCTGATTATTTACCAAGTTAAGTGACTAACCGTCCATGTCCTATTAACGCTACCGTAGAAAATCAGGAACCCAATAGTAATTTAGAAGCTACCAGTTCAAATAATAAGCAGTTACCTGTAGACAATATAATGCAAACTCCTGATATTGAACCTAAAACTGCTGACATTGCAGTAGCAGGGCCGTCCAAATCTCCGCTACCGTTTGTTACTCCTGATGATTTTATGCCAGCTTTACAAGCAGGTCCCAGAAAAAATAAAAGAAAGGCTAGAAAAAACAAAAAAAGCATGATTGCAACTGATACTCCCGAGATGAATAATATTGAAGAAGAGAAAAGTGCCACTAAGCGTAGAAACGAGGTTACAAAATCAAAAAAAGGTTTTTGAAGAAAAAGATAATGAAACAGATTCAGAGTCGAGTGGAACTTATTCTAGCCATTTCAGTGACGGAGGATTGTGGTATGAAGAACCAGATGAATTTGAAGACACTTTTATACTAACTCCTGGTAATTTCGATTTATTACCTCGAAGGCCACTTAAAGGTGATTATGTTCTAATAGAGTTTGCAACAAAGAAACAAATTTTATATTACGTTGCAAAAGTTTTGGAAGCACACACTTCGTATGCGGAATATAACGTGAGTTATCTTAGAATTAAATCAAAGAATTGTGAACAATTTTTTTGGCCCTCGGTTGTAGATGAGTCTCTGAATACCGACAATGATATAAAATATATTCTTCCAAAGCCTGAACTTCATGGAGGCACAGTACGACAACAGGCATATTGTAAATTTAATATGAATTTCAGTTTGCTAAATATGAGTTAATAGAATAATTTCGTATTCAAATTTGACTTTATATAAAGAGTTCCTACTGGTTTTTTAATAGTGTTTATGTGATATTAAGTTCCTTTGACAGTGTTTATATGATTTTAAGTGGTTTTGTAGAAATGTTTCAAGCTATTTTGTTTGAATAAAACGATTTCTGCCTCTTTAACTTTAAAGTTCAATTATTGGGATTATTTTTTTATTTTATTTGAATTTATTTTTGTTTTTTTGTTTTATATATTTAACATTTTGTCATAAAACAATAAAAAGTATTTTTACCTACAACGTGTTCTTTTTACCATTTAGTTTCCAAAAAAATATATTGCGGTTCATTGTGTACATCGTCCCGGTTCATTGTGCAACAATAGTGTCTCACAATGAACCATTCAGATTTTCTTCTAAAAAAGTATTATTTTCCAAACTGTACGAAAATTTTGCGTTAAAACAATAACATATATTAAGCCTAGTATATCTCCGACACATATGGCCTTCCAGCGTAAATCTAGCTCCATTTTGAAAGTTATTTCTCATGCCTGTAAAAAATGTGGTTCACTGTTGAACACTTGACCCTATATAGTGCTTAAACTAGTGGCTCGGATGTGATAGAAGGATCTATATATATATACATATATAAGAGAGGAGAGGAAGTCTTTGCTGACAAGTTAAGAACAAAACTCGGGAATTATATTTGGGACAGCAGCAAAAGCGAAAGTGTACTCTTATAACAATATATTTCCAATATTTCGACAATCAATTGTTTATTTAGATTATTTTGTAGCTCCCTGATGATGACAACAATTGATTGTCGAAATATTGGAAATATATTGTTATAAGAGTACACTTTCGCTTTTGCTGCTGTCCCAAATATAATTCCCGAGTTTTGTTCTATACATATATATATATATATATATATATATATATATATATATATATATATTTATATATGTAGAAATTGATGTTTTCACGGATCTTCGATATGCTAGATGAATTTTTCTGGGTTTTTTATCCGTTAGGTATCTTCTGACTTGTTCGACGTTTCGAATTCCATTTTGAATTCATTCTCAAGAACTGTGAGACGAATATCTGTCCATGAGGTCCTGGTCAACCACTCCCCTTACGAAGTAACCAAGCAAGAGTAAGCAAAGACTTCAATTGTCTGTTCTCCATGGAAACTGGTATTTATAATGATTCTCCTCGGTTATTATCCGACTACGTCCGATATTAAAGTTGTATCCTGCCCATTCAGGTATTATGTAGAAATTGATGTTTTCACGGATCTTCGATATGCTAGATGAATTTTTCTGGGTTTTTTATCCGTTAGGTATCTTCTGACTTGTGTGATAATATCGGACCTAGTCGCTAACAAAATGGCAAACTTCAGAAAAACGACGCCGGGTGTCGGCAACAAAAAAATATTGCAAAATTAGCTGGATTACGAATAACCTAATGATATTTTATGTGAAAGAAAAAAAAATCTCGAAAACGCCGCTGAGCGTCTTCGGGCGTCGACAACAAAAAATCGATCAATTTGCTGAATTACAAATAATCTGAGGTAATTTCTTCAAATATAAGCAACTTTGGGAAAAGGTCGCTTGGCGTCTGTACACAAAAATTGCGGAATTAGGTGAATTGTAAATATTCAAATTAAATTCTATTCGAAAGGAACAATGTTATTTTATCACGAACAGATGATTTTCGACAAACGACGCTTTGTTTCAGTAGAAGTCGGAATAAGAAATGCTCAAATACCTACAAAAAAAGTAACCACCGTGTTTACGGAAATAAAACACGTTTGGCGCCAAATTTATAACCACACCCTCTGCTGAAAACAATTGACATGTTGGTGAGCATTGAAATATTATAATTCTCGAAGTACTCAGGGTTAGTGTAGTTGAGTGAATTATCGAAAAATACACGCTTGGGTATTTCGAAGTTTATAATTTTTTTGTTGTTTGTTCGTAACTGATTTATCAAGTGGTCTAGTGATGAGGTTGATATATATGTATGTATATATATTCGATTTTCAATTGATATGTTGGTGAGCATTGAAACGTTATAATTCTCGAAGTACTCAGGGTTGCAATTTGTCTGGCGCCCTCTTTTCTTTCAATTCGATTCACAAGTTTTTATTTCTGTGGACCCCACCCCAGACACAACACCATATCCAGACATACATACCATTGATAATTCGTTTCTCAATTCTCATATTTTTTTTTATAAATAATGTTAGTAATAATGTTGTTTTGAGCAGAGGGTGTGGTTATAAATTTGGCGCCAAACGTGTTTTTTTTTTTCGTAAACACGGTGGTTACTTTTTTTGTAGGTATTTGAGCATTTTTTATTCCGACTTCTACTGAAACAAAGCGTCGTTTGTCGAAAATCATCTGTTCGTGATAAAATAACATTGTTCCTTTCAAATAGAATTCAATTTGAATATTTACAATTCACATAATTTCGCAATTTTTGTGTACCGACGCCAAGCGTCCTTTTTCCCAAAGTTGCTTATATTTGATGAAATTACCTCAGATTATTTGTAATTCAGCAAATTGATCGATTTTTTGTTGTCGACGCCTGAAGACGCTCAGCGGCGTTTTCGAGAATTCTTTTTTCTTTCACATAAAATATCATTAGGTTATTCGTAATCCAGCTAATTTTGCAATATTTTTTTGTTGCCGACACCCGGCGTCGTTTTTCTGAAGTTTGCTATTTTGGTAGCATTCGATCCAATCATGCATATTTGAACAACATTAACTTTATTGTGTACCGACGCTTACCGACGCCTAGCGTCGTTTTTCGAAAGTTAGCGTTATTTGGAAGAATTTGATCAGATCAGTCATAATTGAGTAGATTTCATTTTTTTGTGCATCTATGCCTACCGACACCAAGCGTCGTTTCACCTATCTTGTTGGTTTCTGATACATGTTGATAGATAAATCAAAATTGTTCGCAACTTTCGTTTACGAGTCTGATGATAAATCATAATAATTTTTTTTTTACTGCAAACCGACGTCTAGCGTCGTCTTTTTTTTCTTTGATTTCTCAGTTTTTCATATAATTTCATTTGAATTTTCATAAAATAGTAAATTCTGCAGTAAATTTTGATTACTAACGCCTACCGACGCTCGACGTCGTTTTTCTCAAATTGTCTGTTCAAGATAGAATTTGACGTTTATAATTCGTTACATTTATTTATTTCTGTCTTTCGGAATACATGCGTTGTTTTTCTGAAGTTGTCCTCCTTTTGAAGTGGTTTGTTCAAATTCTTCATAACCAAATATAGCGTATCTTATTTTTATTATTGTTTTTTTCTCTATTTTTGTTGTTGTTAAAAAAAACACACCTCAGTATTATTCATCACAATGGAGGGTAAATCCCATGTGAATAGGTCGGAAAAGTCAGAACTACAATACGAGTTAGAGTGGAGAGGTTATGAATGTAAAAGTTTACAAGTATATGCGTCAAGCATTGGCCAGTTTGCTTAAATTAGAGAATAGCGGTACTTCTTTGGTGTTTCCGAAATATCCATTCTCTTTCGACGATGACTCCACTTATGTGAAGAGTAAAATAGATGAGTTGAAACAACTCATTGACGACTTCTCGGATACCGATACCAGCGGACTCTTTAAATAGATCACAAGTAAGTTGGTGCATACTTTTCAGAGAGCAGAATGTTCCGTGTCTACCAAAGACGACGAACATGTCTCAAGGTCTAAATTATTGGTTGAATTATTAGGTTTTCAAAATAGTTTGAAGTCGAAGGTTTCGATTGTAAAACTTCAGTCACAACAGGCTGCGGTGCCTCTGAATGTCAGTATGATAGTTCCTACTACCAGTAGCCCTATAGGTTCGTCAGATTCCGAGGATGATGGTGATGTACCGTGTCCAACTAACAATACTGGCTTTCATGGAGTTGGTGTTAATGTGCAGCCCACGTTTATATGCAAAAGTGGAATATAACCAAGTTCACTGGTGATGGTAAATTTTCTTTGGGAGCTTTTTTTGGAAAATGTGGAGGAACTTTGTTTGTCCAGAGGTGTCACCAGAGATCAACTTTTTGCTTCAGCGAGTGATCTATTTTCAGGTTCGGCTTTGATTTGGTTTCGGTCTTTCCGTTCGAAGGTTGATACATGGTCTCAGTTGGTAGATGAACTCAGGTTACAGTTTCAGCCAGCCAATTTTAATGAGAAACTGTTCGAGGAAATTCGACACTGAACCCAAGGACCAAGCGAATGAATTGAAATCTATATAGCTGTGATAAATAATATGTTTACTCGTCTTACGGTTCCAGTAAGTGATGGTACCAAGTTGAAAGTTTTGTTAGATAACATCACACCATTCTACCAAAGTCAGTTGAGTTTAGTTGAGGTTAAATCTGTTGATCATCTTCTGCAATTAGGAAGACAAATCGAGAGTAGAAAGTTAGCAATTGATTGCTACAATCCACCCCCAAAGAACAGAGGTAACTTGTTGGAACCGGATTTGGCTTTCGTTTATGCGCCGTCGATTTCCTCTGTCGGCGATAGATCTGCTGGCGGTGATTCTCATCTTGCTTCAAATTGTGAAAAACCCAAGAAGAGGTATCGGTATAGATGCGGTAAGCCTGATGTTACGAAATATAGTTGTCCTAGGTGTGATGGTAATAGAGGTTTCCAGGGAAACTGAAAAGAGAGGCGTTAGTGGATGGCCAGCTTCCGTCTCTGAATTGTACTGAGGCCAGTAATTCGCTCAAAACCATAATAGACTTTGTTTTTGCACATGCTCGTGGAGATGAACGACCTCATGTTACTGTTTCTATATTGTTAGTTTACTTGATAGTGTAGCTAGTCGTAGTGTTTTGGGTGGTAGGGGATGGAATATTCTGAAGAATATGGGTTTAGTTAAATTAGATGTTTCTGATGCTACATCTGAAACTGTGGCAAATGGCCACAAATGTGAATTTATAGGGGTATTACGGGTTCCTATGAAATAACGGAATGTTGAGAAAATAATTGACCTACTAGTTGTTCCGGACCTCAATCATCATTTGATATTAGGTGTTGATTTCTGGGTTCGTATGGGTATCGTACCTGACCTCAGATCTAAGGAGTGGCAATTTCCTGCTGAAGGTGAAATTGGGAATTCAGGTATCTGTTCGATGGAAGCATTGAATTCAAAACATAATTTGACTGATAACCAAACAGTCGAACTTGACAAAATAATTATGCAATATTTTGAGAAAATGGGAAAGGAACTTGGATGTACTAATTCAGTTCAACATCGGATTGTTCTCGAGGAGAATACGGAACCAATTAAACAACGGTTCTGCCCTGTTTCCCCAGCACTACTCGAACTCATGAATACTGAATTACAGGATATGCTCAGCAAAGACGTCATAGAACCATCTTCTAGTGCTTGGAGTAGTCCTATCGTTATGGTCAAGAAGGATGATTCCTGGCGATTTTGCGTCGATTATAGGAAGGTGAATAGTGTGAGTCAGGGAGATGCATATCCCCTTCCACTTGTTTCCGGTATATTGGATAGATTGCGTGATGCCAAGTTTTTATCCAGCCTTGATATCAAGTCTGCGTATTAGCAAATTGAAGTTGAAGAGAATTCCAGGCCAATTACTGCTTTAACAGTTCCGGGGAGTGGATTATATCAATTTAAACGACTCCCCTTTAGCTTAAGTACTGCTCCAGCAAGGTGGCAGCGTCTAATTGATAGAGTGTTAGGAGTGGATCTTGAACCCTTCTGTTTTGAATACCTAGATGATATCATTGTCACCACCCAGACTTTTGATCAACATTTGGAGGTTCTTTCGAAGGTTTTCGATCGTCTTATTGCTGCTGGCTTGACTTTGAGTAGAGATGAGTGTCATTTTTGTCGAAGTGAGTTAAGGTATTTAGGTTATGTGGTGGATGCTAATGGCCTCCACGTGGATCCTTCGAAAGTTGGGGCAATACTTCAAATCCCAACTCCTACCGAAGTTTCTGATGTACGTAGCATTATTGGCACTGCTTCATGGTATAGGAGATTTATACCGGATTTCTCCACACTAACACAACCTCTTATCGAACTCCTTCGAAAGAATTCAAAATTCTGTTGGACCTCTAAACAGGAAGATGCTTTCCTCCAGATTAAGGAACGTCTAATCTCAGCTCCAGTCTTGTCGTGTCCCAATTTTGAGCTGCCATTCGTGATCCAGTGCGATGCGAGTGGTTATGGAATAGGAGCGGTCTTGACCCAACAACACCCAAATGTTGGGGCAAAGGTTGTTTGTTATTTGTCAAGATCACTTACCAAGCAAGAGGGGAAATTCTCTACAACGGAGCCTGAATGCTTGGCTGGCATCGAGAAGCTCCGCCCCTATATTGAATGTACCCATTTTTTGGTTGTCATTGTGTTGGCTCAATAATTTGAAAGAACCAAATGGTAGGCTTGGTAGGTGGGCATTAAAACTTCAACAGTACTCTTTTGATTTGATCCACAGAAAAGGAACATGCAGTACCTGGTATGTTGTCTCGTTCAGTCCCCGTAGTTGATCAGATTCTTGTAGATAGTAGTGATAGTGGTGAGGGTGAATTCAGTAAATGTAATAAGGTTGATAGGTGGTACTCTTCTATGTTGGAGAAGGTACAAAAGGATCCTTTCCATTATCTTTCTTGGAAGGTGGATGACACGAAGTTGTTCAAATATGTTTTTGGGAAGAAAATTCCTGGGCTTGCTTTTTCTAGTGAATGGAAGATGGTTGTGCCCAAGTACAAACGCAAAGAACTTTTATTTAAGCACCACGACGATCCCATGGCGAGACATCTTGGCGTATTCAAGACCTAAAAAAAATCTCTGGAGATTTTTATTGGCCGAAAATGAAGTCCGACATTTCGTCATACGTGAAGAGATGTGAGATTTGTGGTCAGAATAAACCGGAGCAAAAGAAACCTGTTGGTCTTTTGGAATATCATTGATTTGTAGATAAACCCTTTCAAGTGGTATCTTGTGATCTTATTGGCCCACTTCCCAGATAATCCCATGGTTTCGAATTCATTTTAGTGATTGTTGATCATCTCAGCAAATTTTCCCTGATGATACCATCGAGGAATTCTTCTGCTAAATTGGTTTGTTCAGCGGTAGAAAATAATTTATTCCTGCTATTTGGTCAGCCAAAATTCTGATGTGTGACAATGGCTCACAGCTAGTATCTGACAAGTTTCGGAGCCTACTTTTGTCCTATGGGGTCAAACAAGTATTCACCCCAGATTATCAACCTCAGGCAAATATTACTGAAAGGCAAAATAAACCCCTCGAAACTATAATGAGGTGCTACATCAAGAAAAACCACAAGGATTGGGATCGACATCTCCATAAGTTGGCATGTGCTATGAGGGCTCAAGTTCATGAAGTTCTCGGCTATACGCCTTATTTTGTGGTCTTCGGTGAAGAATTCCCTGTGAATACGGAGCCTAGTCAAATAATGGATCTGGAAAGTTTCGAATCGGACAAAACGGTGTGGTCAAAAGATGCATTTGACTTGAGATCCAAGGCATTCCATAAATTATTTGAGGATATCAGGTTACGGGTGGAGAAGGCAGCTGAAAGGAATAAGAATTATTACGATCTTCGGCATAGGGATGTCCAATATGAGATTGTTGATAAAGTTTATCGTAGAAATTTTCCCCAATCAAATGCTGCGAAATTTACCTCGGCTAAACTTGCTCCTGAGTTTTTAGGGCCGTTTGTGATTTTCAAGAAAATTTCATCGTGGTCTTACCAACTCAAAGATTTGGATAGGAATTTTCGTGGCACCTGGCATGTCCAAAGACCTTAACACATTCACTGCCCACAACGCGCCTAGCGCGTTGACTTCTGTTTGTGGCCGATGTGCCCACACCGCGCGAGGAGCGTTCTCGATATCGTCATGTTCAAAGGCATATATCAATGGTGGGCACAGCGTGAATCGTATGATATTCGGGAAGGGCGTGCAGTAGTGACTAAGATTCCATGTGAAGTGGGTGGTTCCGTACTCTAACCCCACTTTCACTTTACTTTTGTTATTTCATTGTTGTGTGTGTGTTTTATGTCTGGTGGCAGTAAGTATCATAATGAAAAATGTTTGAATTGATGTATTGATGAAGTATAACTGAACTTATGTTCTTTTACCTATAAATTGAGCCCAACTTGTACAGAACGGTAAAGTGACCGCGCGTGGTGCGTTGACGGGCATACACACAATGTACACTAAATCGGTCATTTGTTTTGTTACAGTCGATCATGGAGAAAAATCCTGGACCATCTAAGGAGATCCAAGCACCTTCCAAAAAAGCAAAGTATGATCGATATAAACATGAAGCTCTTACAGATTCTCAACTTTTTGATATTTTACAAGAATCTGATGACGAAACGGATCCTTTTCTAAATGAAAGTGATGACGATCCTGATTACCAACAATGATTCTGAAGAAGAACAACTTACACCTTTGGTTACTCCAGATGTTATGACTATCCCCCAGAAGTGGACTGACACCGAAGTAGATAGAACAGGTATTCCATTCACAGGAGTTCCAGGGATTCTTGTCGATATGCAAGGATCAGAGCCAATAGATTATTTCGATTTACTGGCAACCCAGGAGTTCTACGTCTTTCTCTGCAACAAAGCTAATTCACATGCACTTACTTTACTCTCTGAAAGTCGGATCAGTCAAGAAACAGTCGATGGAAAGATGTGACTACGAGTGAGATGAAAATTTTTCTTGGGTTGTTGTTTCACATGGGGACTATTCGTTTGAATAGAATGAACGACTATTGGAAAAAACATTATTTGTTCGATTTGCGAACTTTTGCAACATTTATGAGTCGAAATCGGTTTCTATTGATTCTGAGATCTTTACATTTTGAAGATACAGAGAATGAAATTCGGATACAATTAGGGAAAATACTTCCACTGATCGACTTCTTCAACAAGAGAATGCATGATATTTATTATCCCGTTAGGGAACTATCTATAGACGAGTCGATGGTATTATGGCGTGGCAGGTTGAAATTCCGCCAGTATATCAAAGGAAAAAGCATAAATTTGGCATTAAGTTATATGTCCGTTGTGAACCAAACGGAATATCATTGAAAATTATAGTTTACTCAGGACGTGCTGATTCTCATTATCTGGCTCACAACATACCGAAAAGGTAGTTAAATCCCTCTTGCAAGAAAAAATGGATGTTGGGCATTCCATATTCATGGACAACTTCTACAATAGTGTGAAGTTGGCTAAGGATTCATTAGATAGGAAAACATTTGTTACGGGAACTCTAAGGAAAAATTGAAAAAATAATCCCCCCGAGGTGGTTGGTAAAAAACTGAAGAAGGGTGAGCTGGTTATGCAGTTCAATGGGGATGGAATTTGCGTCATAAAATTGAAGGACCGCAGAGAAATTCTAGCGATTTCTGGTGAATTCAATGGACAGATGGAAGAAGTTACTACCCAGCGTGGTCAAGTAATGATGAAACCAAAGATGATAAATGCATATAATGAATATATGGGAGGAGTGGACCACAGCGACCAAATGCTATCATATTATTCTTGTGAGCATAATTCTCTCATATGGTACAAAAAATTGGCCATTCACATATTCCAAATGATGCTTTTGAACTCTTACCATCTCTATAAAAAAGGAACTAAATCCCATAAGAGCTACTATGACTTCAGACTGGATGTAATTGGAAAATTTCTTGGACCACCATTACCAGATCCAGTACCAAAATTAAATCTGCAGCATCTTCCAGAGTACTGCCCAAGAGGAAAAAACGGGAAGGCAAAGAGAAGACGATGTCAGATTTGCTGGAACAATGACAAACTTCGGAAAGATTCTGTCTATCATTGTCCTCAGTGTCCTGGTGGTCCTGGACTTTGTCTCACGCCATGTTTCAGGATCTTTCATGCAAACAAATGATTCTTTCATGTATACATATTTTATATTTTGTTTTCATCCTAACGCGCACTTGAATGTTCAGGTACGCTTTATCTAAGTTTTAGTTTTTTACTTGTATACCAGATATTTTGGTACTGAGATTTTTATTTATCTTTATGAATTATATTTTTGAGTTTTTTTGTTTTTTTTCTTACCCTAATGACAAGACGCGCTTAGCGCGTTCTTGGGCACAGAACACGGTTGACACGTTGTAAGTGCCCACAACGCGCCTGGCGCGTTTTTGTATTTTTTTGAAAAAAATAAAAGAATCCCCAATCTAATATCCATTCTCAACCCTAATTCAGCTTATTTTACATTTTTCGTTAAAAAAAACTAGGTGGCACCAGGCGTAATGCTCTATTTTACCGTGGGCAGTGAATGTGTTAAGCCTTTCTAAGAGAATTCAGAGGAGGAAGGTGATATCACTTAAGTTTTCATTGTAAGAGCTGATTGAGGAAGTGTTGTCAACTTCCGACATTTTTTTTGGTTTATTATATATACATGTATTTTTTACTCAGTTTTATTGTTGATATTTTCATATACGAAAATTTCAAACTGGTTGGGGTGGAATTTGTAACAGTCCAATTCGCCTGTTACAATAATTATAAAATTGTTCTATACGATTTCGGAATTGATGGTGATAACTGCAATTGCTGTGAGAAGAGCGCGCCATTCTGGGCAGCTTCTTTTGTCCCCCACTCAGAGATGTCAAGATGTGTACCGAATACCAAATAAATATTTCCATATCTAGTGAAATGCGAAACGGAAAAAAAAAGGCAAATTTGTTTTTTTGCTGAGTCTACGACTTATTCATAAAAGATAGAGGTTTTGGGCTGGTGGTGTTACTTTTGCATATTTATTGAGATATTTTTGTCTTTCCTTGGTGGGATTCGATTTGAAAGTAACTGTGTTATTTTGGAAATTGTCCGTTTATTGATTATGGTATTGAGGAATTTTGGATTTCCGAAATGACTTCTCTTTGTGAGGATTAGTTAGTTCCACCACGCCCACGCTACACCTACAATATTGTGTAATCGACTCTATTCACAATCCGAAGAAGGGTACATTGATCATAATAGCTGTATCCACAAAAAGAAAGCATCCCTTGTACAAGGTTAGTGATCGTTACTATTACTTTACTGCCGAATGTTTTTTTTTGTGAGTACTTGGTATTTCTTCATCTGATTTAGTACAAGATCTCGTTATCATTTTCTCGTTGAATGCTCCCAGATAAGGGCATATTAAGTATGAACATAATTTTTTTTTCTTATATACACCTTTTTTTTTCAACTCAGTACCAATAAGAAAAATGAATATATATTTTTTTGGATTTTTTTTTTTTCGGTTGTTAGTTGAAGCTGTCATTTGTAGCGATCACATTGCCATTTGAAATTGTTGTTTCCGGCTGCGTATACTGGTTTGATGTCATATCATTGGGAGCAGTGGAATATAGGGTGATAGCTGGACGCTACCATCCCCTAAGTCAGCTGATGTCTGGTTTGCCGAATCACACGCGAGTTATCCACAACATTCACAACTGAATCTTGATATTTCAATCTGAATACCATTGATTTAATATACTGATGTACAGTGGAAAAGTCGCGATATAATTTTTATTTTACCGTATTCTACACGGAAAGTTATAAATGTATATTTCTACATTTTTTTTTTGTAAACGGAAAACTATGGCAATATGATTTCAATGATCACGAATAACAGAAATACTTTTTCGTCATCAATATAACCTGCGCATGAGCTCACGCGAAGTGTTACGTTCGGATTCATTTTCATTCTATATATATATATATATATATATATGATGAGTTGTTTTTTCGGGTTTCATTCCGTGTTCTGTGGTTTTGATCCCCTGAAGGATAATTGTCACAACGTTTCGGCAAAGTCTCATTTGCCATCTTCTAGGTGATGATTGAGTTTCGTCCTCCGAACTCCGAGTCGAACAAACTTTCTAGGAAAGGTGGAAAATTTATCTGGACTAATGAATGTCAAGAAGCATTCGAAAATTTGAAATCAAGATTAACATCACCTCCAATTTTACAATACCCACATTTTTCACCTGAAAATACTTTCATACTGAAAACTGATGCCTCCAAAATTGCCATTTCAGGAGTACTATGTAACGGAAACAACAAACCAATTGCATATGCCAGTAGAACGACTTGAAAGAAATGTCCAGGAGAATTGATGCCTCTGTGAAGGTTATCACACGTTCACGAACAAAGAGATCGTGGGACAACTCGACTGTAAACGACGAGACTAGGACTAATCACCCCGGAATGTCGAAGTTTTCAAAAAACCTTATAACGTAACTGAATTGAAAATATTGAGCTCACAACAATTCAATGCACTACGGAAGTCACCAAGACAATTTGAGTTCATGAACGATTATTCAATTTATGACGCAAGCTTGCATACTTCATATTTGAATAAGACAGATTCTTGCTCAGCATCATACGTTCGGGAGATGTTGTAAGACTGTCAAAAGTTGCCCGGACAAGAAAATATTCCAGAAATATTAATCGATGAAAATAACAATTTATCTGCAGATATAATCAAATATATTCCAAATATCTTCAAGATTTCGAAAACAAAAATAACATTCATTAAGAACTGCCAAATAGTAAATGATTCAGCAACTACACAATTGATTTTGAAAGATTTTCACATTCTGCATACGGGAGGCCATACCGGTATCAATAGATTGTATAACAACATCAAAAGGTATTACTGGAAAAGACTGTATAATGACGTAGAAAATTTTGTGAAAATCTGTGATGACTGCCAAAGATACAAACACTCTCGACCATTTATAGAACCTCTTAATATAACAACAACAGCATCATACGTATTTGAAATTTCAAAATTTGTGGAGGCATTTGCACTACTAAATAAAGAAGCAGTTACCGTAGCAAAATCATTCGTTAATAATTTCGTTTTGCGATATGGAATTCCAAAAGAAATTCTTTCGGGCCAAGGGACCGAGTTCATGATTTCAGTATTCGCCGAAATGTGTAAATTACTTGATATAAAACAACTCAATTCATGTGCATACCACCCACAGACAATAGGATCTTTGGAAAATTTACACAAACATTTGGGCGCGTACCTAAGAATGCAGACATCTTAATTTAAGTCTGCATGGAGCACTTGGCTTCCGTAGTAGTCAGTGTAATTTTGTTCTGATTGGTTGTGTTCGATCAGATGACTTCAAATTAACTCTTTTTATTGGATTTCTACTTGAGCAAAAAAATTTCTTTATAATTATTTCCTTTCCACTTGGAGAAAGATAACTCATCAGATGCCAGACGTTTGAGACAAATAATTGATCTGAACTTGGCTACTTTTACCTGACGTTTGTCAATTTCACACCCATTTATCTCTTCACATTTCTACAAGGTGATCAGTTGGTCCAATCCTATATTATATGGAATATGGTTCAATCCAAGCCGAAAAGTATATATCGATAATGTGGATCGGATTCAGCCAAGTCAAACCCTTTTTGATCGAATCGCATTTGATCAAAAAGGATTTGACTTGGCTGGCAGTCGAGGTGTGGATTTATGCAGCCCCAAATAACAAATAACAATTATAGCAAAGTTTGATGCTGAGATCAGTTCATACACCAATCAGCTTTCAGATTTTCCTTGTTTGTAACATGATATTTGAGACTGTATAAATCCACATTAAGAATATGTTCCGTTTCAGAATAACTTATTGTTTACAGAAAAGGTGAGTGAATACTACTATCTCACAACTTTGGATTTGACGAATCCAAACTTGTATTCACTCACCTTTTTTGTAAACAATAAGTTACTCTGGAACTGAACCGAATCTTACTGCAAATGATATTGTGAAATAATTATATTTTTCATTATAGTAATCCTGCTGTGTCATGATTTATCCTGCAAGAGAAGAGGAATAATATGAATCCTGTGTTGTATGATGATGAAGGAAATGTTCAACCTGGTAATTGAGGGAGACTTTGGTATCTCTGATCACCATTTGAATAATTGATCAGAAGCATTGGTGAGTACACATTCCGTGTGTTCCAACAACACATTTGACCGATTAGAAACTGGTCAGAGGCATGCGCAAAATGAATTTTGCTTCCCAATATTCAGTTTGCGCTTGCTTCTGACTACTTCTGACCAAGTTCCGATCAGTCAAATGTGTTGTTGAAACAAACCTATTTCTATTGAGCGACTTGATTTTCATTCAAATTTCGTTTTATAGAACAATACAACGAAGCATGTTTCCTCTCCAGCAGAGAACCTCATGGAGGCATGAATATTCACTGGAATAATTCGTGACGGCAGTGTGTTTGGAGCATTGTGTTGTCTACCAAGCAGAGTGTTTGATAGAGCATTCTGTTGTCTACCAAGCAGAGTGTAGAGCATTCTGTTGTCCACAAAGCAGAGTGTTTGATGAAGCATTCTGTTGTCTACCAAGCAAAGTGTTTGATAGAGCATTCTGTTGTCTACCTAGCAGAGTGTTTTATGGAGCTTTTTGTTGTCTCGCTGGCACAGTGGGAATATTTACATTTACTTAGACCCAATAATAAGGAAGTACCTAAGGACTGATTCTTCATTGGAATGTGAACATTTCTCTTGCAGTTCAAGATGTTCTCATTAGTTAAATTTGGGAGGGATTCAATTTACAGAATTTTGAAAACCTCTTCAGTTAAATCAAACACACCTGGAAATAAATTGAGTGGAAGATACCATGGTTCATCATATTCTCTTGAAAGAATTTATGTCAGTGACTCGAAGGATATATTGCATGAGTTTATGTTTAATATGAATAATAACATTCCTTCGTTGAGATCGAAAGAAAGTTTAACAACTTGAACGAACCAATCAGTGAGGTTGAAGGTATTGAAAAGAGATAAATTTAATAAACCAACTTTAAAAAACGTATTTTCAGCTAATAACAGAATTGGTGGAGACTATATTGTCAGTTCCAGTTCCGTCAAAATAGATTCAGAATTTGAACGTGAGGAAGAGACTGGTTGTTTTCCAAAGGTACTCGCTGAAAATTCAGAAAATGATGTTGAAGATGTGTGTTTTGATGAACATCCCAGGATTCTAGATTCAGGTGAGCTATTGGCTGCTGCATGAGAATTCGCTGTTATCCGTGTTGAAATTTGAAAAACAGTCATTAATCGTGAATGAATTTTTTTTAGCTTCTGATATTGGCGTTCTGAATCAAAATCTCAATTCCTTCAAAACAGCTTCAGAATTTGAACATGAGGAAGAGACTGGTTACTTTTCCAAGGTCTTCACTGATGAATCAGAAAATGGTGTTGAGGTGTGTTTTGATGAACCTCAACCAGAAAACCAACCAAGGATTCCAGATTCAGGTGAGATATTGGCTGCTTCATGAAAATTTGCAGTTATCCATGTTGAAATCCGAAAAACATGCATTTAATCTGATGAACTCGTTTTTAGTTTCTGATATACTCGACCCAAATTATATTCCCAGTTCCAGCGAAACTGATTCAGAATTTGAATGTGAGGAAGACATTGGTTTTCAGAGGTCCATAAGGACTTTTTAGAAAATGCATTGAAGAAGTGTGTTCTAATATACACAATTCTGATGTAGAAGGAGCAATTATAACTAATCAACAAACTTTGAATGATATAACTCAACCAAAAAGTCAACCCAGGATTTCAGATTCAGGTGAGATATTGGCTGAGTGAAAATTTGCTGTTATCTATTCTGATGGTATTTGAAAAACATTCATTCAATCTGATGAACTTGTTTTTAGCTTCTGATATCCGCGATCCGAATTATATTCCCACTTCCATCGAAACTGATTCAGAATTTGAGTATGAGGAAGACATGGGTTGTTTTTCAAAGGTCCATAAGGACTTTTTAGAGAATGGCATTGAAGAAGTGTGTTCCAATATACACAATCCTGATGTTGAAGGAGCAAGTATAAGTGATCAACAAACTTTGAATGATATAACTCAACCAGAAAACCTACCCAAGATTCCAGATTCAGGTTTGATTTTTCAATAGAGATATCACTTTCACTTGCTGTTTTTTTTTGGTTGCTTCTGACAACTCATCATTCACTGTCATTCAACACATGAAATAGTATGCTGAAACTTATCTGATTTTCAATGAGCCTGGCTGGTTATATGCACTATCAGTTGGAAAATAGCAATTGGAAGACAATAAAAATAGATCCCTGTTTATAGTTTCATACACCACCGTTTGTGGCACTTGAGCTACTCGAAATTCACTGCAGTAATTTCATTATTTCATATTTTGATGTGGCAATTTTGATTGTAGAGTAATTTGCGAACCATTGAAGAATCCTTGAAAATATGGGGATATACCCAATCTGTGTCTAGAATATCGGATTCTAAAGACGAGCAGGTTATAATGAAAAATTTTGAAGATTGTAAACAATCATTAAAATTTAATTTCTATTAGATATTGCTGGCGTAATCCTCATCACTTACAATATTATAAATTTTATCATTCTCAAAATAATTTCAATTTGCATATTTCTGTGCATTAATTTTGCTTCTTCTACTTCTTCTATCATAAGTTTATTGGATTTCTGGCTCCTTTCGGTACCAATTTCTCTAGATCAGTTGGGTCAAAATGTAAAAAAAATAGTCTAATAAACTTCACATGAAAAATATACTGTTCAAAATAGCACAATGGTAGGTACATAACACCCCCTCCGACACATCCTGTGGCATCCAGCCTGGTTACTGGCGTGAAGAAAAGAGGGCTTATCAATCGTTTCGAAAGGGTTGTTTAAAAAACAGGCACTATCATATACATAAAATGGACCGCCACACGGTATCCACATACTATCTATGTGAGCAGCACATGACCGCTCACCACCACGGCGGAAGCGGAACTCTAATTTTGCTTCTCGAACATAAACATCAAACATAACCAAAAAGAGCTCACTGGATATGCCAATGAAACCTTTTCAGATAGCATTCAGCCTGTTGCGGAGGTTACAAAAGAATTGACACTTGCATGGTTGGATGAAAACGAGCAGAAAACAGATGAGTTTGACGAAAATGAAGGAAAAAAAAAATTTGAAAGATTCTGTGAAAATGAAATAAACATCTCTGAAAGCCAACACAAAACTGTTACACATTCATTGGATTTGTCGACTATTCTTGAAGAAACTGATATTTCGCTTCCATCATCTGAACAAAACCATCTTCACCTTCAATGGAAAACCCCACAAACACTTTTCATATAACACCAACAACATCATATCAGAAAAAGTGTAGGTCTCCTTTTAGTAGATTACCACTTCGAAGTAATCAAAGGAAAACATGGACAACTCCAGAAAGACATCTCATCAGAAAACTTCTCAGGAATAGCTATGAGCAAGGAGTTATCCCTAATATTCACGAATGCATAGAAGCTGTAGAAAATGAAACTCTTCACGATCGATCTCCTAATCAGATTCATACATGGGTGAGAGCAGACATGAAAAGGCAGTCAGGTAACTTTTCCAATTTTTGTAATTTCTTTCTATAGATTTTATAAGCAAATGGCTTTTTATATATATATATATATATATATATATATATATATATATTTATAAACAAATCAAACACAAGGTTACAAAGGCATTGTTTTCATTTAGTGCAGTCAGTGTTTATCTTATCAATATGAAATAGGAAATAAATTCAGATGACATTGCTAGTGGAAGCGAGCAAGATAGGTAAAATGAAATAAAGACAGTGTCGTTTCTGATTCGGATATTATTCGTGGGCGTATCATGGGGCATGATGAGTAAATGTAGACATTCAATCACCTATTTCAATCTCAATGATATAAAAATAGACTTGTTCAGGGTGAATCGGCATAAACGGTTCTGTAATTTGATAGTTGAAAAGAACTAGGCGTTACTGTTTGAATGTCATTCTTTTGTGGTGGGTGGAATTTTTCTTCTTGTTTTTTTTCTGGTTTTTAACCTACCACAATCTGAAAAAATAAGAATTGATAGTGGAATCTATACAAGTGTTGAAGGGTGTATTTACATAAGGACGCTGTGGACATACACAATAATCTTATAATTTTATCTACCTCAATGCTTTGTCAATAAGAAATGTATTCTTGGACATTGAAGCACAGTTTTGATTGATTGATTGATACAATCTACCCTGAGAAGTTACTGCAATAATTAAAAAAATATAGTTCCTCTGAATGGAACACAATCAATTGGTCAGTAACTTTTCGTATATCTCAAATTTGACTATCAAAAAAAATACAAGAACTAATATTTATCAAAATACTTATCGTGACGTTTCGGAAACTAAATCCGTTTCCGTTTTCGAAATCCTCACAAATATTATCTTCTACTTTTCTTTTTGGAAATTAGCTTTTCGTAAATGTCACAATTCTCAGGTTTGACATATTTTTTTAGATTGTGGTAGATTAAAAACCCGAGAAAAACTAGAAGAAAAACTAGCCATTATTTTCAATGAAAGTAATCCCCACTCTTTAAAAAATTTATATTTGAATTGAAGGTATTAGGTTTCAGCATTTCTTGTAGAGCAGTAAAAGTGGTGATCAATGTTTTTTAAGTGCAATACATTTTTTTGTCATTTATTTACTCTTTAAAACTGAATATATAAAATGGTACATATATTTGATTGTTAATATGATCAAATGACTGGAATGGTTGTCCATGATCGAGTGACTCATAAATTGAATCATTATTAAAACACAAAAAAAAACATCGAAAATTTTTGAGAATATAAATATACATTTATTGTTTTTTTCAGAAACACCGAAATGAAAACGAAGATGGAGTACCCCACAGAGAGTGAAGTGTCGCCAGCATTTTAGAAAATACTATGAGAGGACTGCCGAACTTATTTATCCTTCTAAATTGTGGTCTCGGTAGTGTAGTGGTTAGCATATCTGCCTATCAAGCGGAAGGCCGGGGTTCGAATCCTCGCCGGGCCACCGTGCTGGGTAATCGCACGTTAAAAGGTAAGGCCTCGTTGATCTATTGCTTGCACAAGTTTCGACTTCTGAGGGTTGACGTTCGTCAGCTGGTTAACGGAACGAACAATTTTAGAACAACAATTTTTTTAGAACAAATTGAAGCTATTAAGTGCAATTGAAGATATACCGGAATTTAAAAATAAAACACCAGAAATCATTCGCAGCCATTCACAGCATGACATGAAATACATGGAAAACAGAAAATTCTAGCAGTGAAAACATTGTGAGAAGACTTTTTTCGGAGCATTGTGTGGTAAAAATTGGTTTAAAAAGACCCTCGCTAGTGGGCGACCGAATACGTTTTTAGACTTAACGTCGAAGTGAGTCGATTGGCATGACTTTCAGCGTCCGCAAATGTCTAATAAGAAAGGTAAGGACCCAACCTAACTAACCCACTCCTATCTAACCCAACCTAATCTAACTAACCTGACTAACCCTATCTAATCTACCTAACTAACCCACTCCTACTAACCTATCTAACCCAACCTAATCTAACTAACCTGACTAACCATATCTAATCTACCTAACTAACCCAATCTAATCTGACTAACCTAACTTACTCAACCTGACCTAACTAACCCAGCGTAAACTAATTATCCCAATCTAACCTAAGTAGAAAGAACCTAACCTAACTTTTTTATTTGACCTTTTCGGACGCTGAAAGTCATGCCAATGGACTCAACTCGACGAGTTACGTCTAAAAACGTATTCGGTCGCCCACTAGTAGGGGTCCGTCAAAACGAATGTTAGCCCATTGTGTTTATTTTTAAGGCGATTTGTTTATTAGTCAATGGAGTGTGAAAGGTTCATTCACCACGAAATATCTTGAAAGTTCATTAATTATTATGCATGTGCAAAATGTCAAGTCATCATTTTGAAATGCTATATTATATGCAAATTGCCTATTTTGTGTACAGACTGCTCCTGCTTTAGGCTATAACTTGACATTTTAAAATCTTTATTTACCTATCATATTAAAATTGCGAGATGTTTTTCGGAGCGTTGTGTTTATTTTAAAGGCGGTGTGTAATAGAATGTGAAAGATTCACCACAAAATATCTCTGAATGTCATTTCCATTATACATAAGAAAAAAGTCAAGCGATTATTTTGAAATGCTATGTGCAAATTGCCGATTTTGTGTACAGACTGATCCTGCTTCAGGCTATAACTTGACATTCTAAAATCTTTATTTACCTATCATATTAAAATTGCAAGATGTTTTTCGGAGCGTTGTGTTTATTTTAAAGGCAGTGTGTAACAGAATGTGAAAGGTTCACCACAAAATATCTCTGAATGTCATTTCCATTATACATAAGAAAAAAGTCGAGCGATTATTTTGAAATGCTATGTGCAAATTGCCGATCCTGTGTACAGACTGCTCCTGATTTTAACATATGCTATGCTAAGGACATATATAATTATTTGCATAATCCTTACAGAAATCATAATTGTGAATTATTTTATCTCAAAGTGTACATTTTGTTTTTCCATGTATGTATCAATAAACTTTCATTATATAGAAATTGCATTTATTTAGATCCTGATTTCGGCCTATTTCGTTTAGTATGATTCACAGCTTCCGCAGCACTATATGGACATGAACAGTGTTATTCTATTCACAGATCTGTCAGCGAACTCAGTTATACAAATAATATACAGTGTCTGTAATATTTTCACATATTATGGCTTACTGAACCGCGACACGTGTTTCGCTATACAACAGCTTCCTCAAACAGGAACTTCAAATTATTCACTATGAATGTTTTTCTTTTTATCAATTTCATTGCCTCACTAATACATTTTCGAAAATGATTTGGAAGTTATTATTTTGGTTGTCAAATTATTTGATTACAATTAAACTAGTGTTCCTGCTTGAGGATGCTATTGTATAGCGAAACACGTGTCGCGGTTTAGTAAACCATAATATGTGAAAATCTTACAGGCAACTATATTATATGTTTGATATGGATTTTCATCAAGTATCAGCCACTTCTATTCAGTTTTTGAAATCAGTTGTTCCAGAGTAGGAATTATGGACAGCAAAACAGCTATTATGGTAATAAAAATATGTTGGTGTTGATATCTTTTACTCGATACTTGAACAAATTTTGTGAAAAGTGAGTAAATTGTAAATTTTTTCAATTTACTACAGTACACGCCACTGCTGATGGCGAGCGATTGCGCAGCTATAGACTTACAGCTAATTTACTATTGGATTACGATGGTCTTGCAAACTATTGTAATCCAATAGTAATTAGATGGGATTCTGATGAGTTTGTGCGCATGGAGGCGGGCTCGCCATCACATTTGGCGCTTGCTGTAGTAGGTTTGGTAATTATGATTGTTCAAGCTAAGAAAATCGTTGTCCTCTATCACTTGAGAATTTCTGCTAATTTGAAAAAAAAAATTGAAATGTGGTCGGTCAATGAGACCACCATATATTTTGCCGGATGTTGTCTCGTGGCCGCATATTCAAGCCACCAACTTTAAAATTCGCAGTAATTCAGCTTCTGATCATTATACGCTCGTTGAATAATATACTATTTTTTTATAACTGCAAAAAATTTGACATTTTATCTCTGTTGACAAGTAACAGAACATCACAATTTATGAAAGTACTTTTTTCCCCGAAAAGATGTATAGGTACACAAGTGAGTCGAGACAAAATCTGATACTTTTTTCCCAAGTAAAATGGATAAAATGAAATTTTATGAAAATATCATCTGGAAACTTCACACGAAATTACTTCAGATGTACCACAAGTGAATTCACAGAAAATATTATAATATATTATATAATTATAATGCCAGCAGGTTGCTTCCCTTTTTTCTTATGGAATTCATCAAGAATTTATCCGCTATCGAATCATTGGGAGGCAAAGAGATATTGGGCTCGATTTTTAACCGTATTCATTATGATAACGCACTCACTATTGCTTAAGCGCAACCGGTCAATTCTGGTCTACATGGTGACATGTAAATTTCAATGACGTGGCATTGAACGACCGTATCCTCTATTATCCGTGGCCAGGGATAACCTTATAGAAACGTCACAATTATGATCTGTCTACCTACAAACACGAAATCCAAGTTGTTTTATTTAGGCCCGGTATTATAGGTTCAGTTTGAACTCAGGATGGACTTACCAATGGTTAGAATGGGAACTTCATACCAACATTTAATAGACTCACTCACATTCTAAACCATCAGTTGATCCAACCGGAGGTAACTGGAACCTATAATACTGGTCCTTAAGCATAAATGAATATACTTACTTATATCTGAAAGATTTTTTAGTTAATTGAGTCAGATTTGATTTGTATGTGAAATTGAAAGGCTTACATCTACTCTTCACATCAGTAATGCAATGAAAATATGTCGCTCAGATAGCCAAGACACAGAATACTTACTGCATATACAGAAGCAAATCCAATGACATGTTCGGTCAAAGCCACGCCTTCTCAAAGTGCACCAATGAGAGCATACTATAATATCCTATTGCTTTTGCTCTAGTGATGACAGCTAAATGATTTGACGCATGTCACTTGAAATTTCCCAGTGTATTTTCCTATTGTAAGTATACATTGTCAGATTTCTCAGTGTCAATGAAAGTGCCAAAGTTCGATGAAGGTCAAATATTTTTGGGACAATTGAGTTAGGTTACCGTTGCGCTTCTGTGTGTAGTAATCAAGTATTCCGTGGCCAAGAGGAAAGGGCGTCAGCCCTCGAAGTTGGTGCTCTCCGATACCCTCTGTAGTCGCTGGTAGTATCGAATTAGCATCCGAAGTGTTCGGATGTGTTTGGAGCTCTGTGATATTTTTGCGTTTTTGTGAAAGTTTATCAGTACTCGTCTATCAATGTTCATTGTTTTGTGTTTTACAAAGCTTTTATTTATACCTTTTAAACTAAAGATTTACAAAAATCTTTAAGTACTTAAACCTTAAATAAAAACCGGTAATGAGTGGTCCTAACCCGGACCGACCTGGCCCGGGTGAACAACAAAAAACAGAACAAAAAGATCAGTTCAAATCACCGGAGGAAATATTCAATCGAGATAAATACCCCAATTACCTTAAGGGAAGAGCCAAGCAGACAGCCGAAGCTAAAATAAGGAATCTAGGAAGGCCGGGAATGTCATCGGACTCAGACACCGCCGCCCAAAGCGACAAAAGAAGGAGTGACTCCAGGAGCTCAACGCAATCGTCTCCTGAGCGTGCCAAGCTGGATACTACACCTAATAGGTTCGCACAGATGGACAGTAAGGTTAAACGCTCGGGGCGGAAAGTTAGATTAGTTGAAGTAACTGAAAAAGAGGAAGATGAAAAAACATGGAAAGTGCATAGAAAAGTCCCTCTGGATACCTCAGAGGAAAGGATGTCTACTGATATAAAGCCCACAACTCCTCTGGGACATCAGTCTCATCCACAGGCATTTTTCCCGAAACATCAAAAATCCCGAAAAAATCCATAACTGATCTACTCAGGAGTGCTGTGGAGGCCTTAAGAGACGTCGCAGAAACCATTGGATGTGAGGGATCATCATTCCAGAAAAACATCCTGGATGAGGTCCCTCCCCTACAGAGCGCATTATTTTCGGACCCGTCTCCGAACGCGGACCTCGAAACCGAAAGTGTAGCGAAAATTCAGAATATCCCGAAAAACACGAATGAAGAGTCCCAGGATGGAATGAAGAAGGCAAACATCATCACTGATATACAGGGCCCAATGGAAGCATCAGCGGAAAGCCTTCCAAAAACAAATTCAGAGGGAAAATCCTTAGAAAACATCGCAAACGTAGAATGCAGTACCAGTTCACCAATTCCAACACTTGAAGAACCAATAATTCTCCTTATAGATCCAAATATCGCAAGTTCAACAGAAACTGTAGTGAAAGAGATTCAACACACTTTCCAATCTCGAACTGCAGAGAAAGACCACAGTAGGGAAAGTGTAGAGAAATAACTTCAACACACTTTCCAATCTCAAACTGCGAGAAAGACCACAGTAAGGAAAGTGTAGAGAACGAAGATACGATGGGAAGTGTGGAGAAAAATAATTCTCTAACGAAAGTGTGGTGAACACCAGATTGGAGGAAACTGTAGGGAACCAAAAGCAGAACGAAAGTGTGGTGAACCACAATTCCCCGGAAAGTGTGGTAAAAGACACCAAAGAAGGTAATGAAGCTAAAAAACCTAAGCCACACTCTCCGGAGGTGAGAATGCTGGGGCTGCTTTCGGACGTGGCTGCGTGGTTGGCGGATTCCATATCCACTGGGAAGTCACTCGAAGAAGCCCAGAAGGGGTCAAATCCCCCACAAAATCCTGGTGGATCGAGTAGCCAGGGCGCAGTGGGGGCGCAGTGGGTGAAGGCGACCTCAAGGGCGACTCGAGTGGTACCAGTGAAAAGAACGAGGAACAAGAGGGGGCATGGTCCTTTGAATATATAAGATCAAAGAACACAACGGTGGTACCCATATATCCAATTGGCTACTCTCAAGTGTTTGGAACTTCCTTCAACAAAATGATGGAGATTGAACAGACCGTCACAACACACAATACAGATTTCACCTCAGCCTACGAGAAGGGGGATGAGAAACAAACAAAAAAAATGGATTGCTCCTTCCCCCCTCAAAAAATTACCAGATAAGAGGCGGTACAAAAAATGATTACCAAGAAAAGAGCCGCAGAAGCAAACGCAAAAGCGAAAAAGCAAGCAGAGAAAGAAGAACTGGAAGCCAAAGCCAAGGCTGAGGCAGAAAAAGCCAAGGCAAAAGCAGAATCGGAAGAAATTATGAAGCGAAAGGAAGAAGAAGGAAAAACCAGAAGCAAGACCAAAGAAACCCAAATCACAAAAGGGGATACCCAATCCTCATCGGAGGGCGCTTCAGAAGAGGGGGATTGGGTTTATCAAAGCTAATGAAAGCACTGCAAAGCGCAGAAAGAGAAGGAGGAGAGCTAGTCGAAAAGTAATCAAACCGGCCCATGATGTAATCTCCACGGAAATTAATGAAACCAATAAAAACACCACTCTCAACCAGGAGATGAATGAGCAGATAAATAAATTGATGGAATCCATTGAAATTCAGCAAGAGGAGCTCAAGCGATTACAGACTAGGCTAAACAACCCAGGAATGAACAACTCCACAAGCGCCAAACCAAAGCGCCGGGAAGAAGAGTTCCCTCCACTTCCCAAACCTGTTACTCCCAGACAGCCATCCCCAACCATCATCCCGACTGGAAACCGTTTCCAGACCCTCCAAGTGGAAGATGCTCCTTCCCCCCAGGCGCAGGTGTCTGTCAGGAAGGAGGCAGGGAGTTCTGCCAAAAACCAAAAAAAGACAAAAAACAATCCCCCTTGGTTGTTGAAGGCAGAATTCCCTCGGATAGGGAAATTACAGAAACAATCAAAAAAGAATACAAAAGCAAAATTGAAGTGGAATTCAACAAAGATACCATCGTCTTATTTACTTTCAACGAAAAAGATCACGAAAGACTCACGGCCTCGCTTATCGAAGGCCGTGAACACTTCCACACCTACTCACGCCCAGGTAAAAGAACCCACGCGTTTGTTGTAAGGGGGCTGGACCAGGAACCAGACCCCAAGGAAGTTGAAGAGGATCTGCAGAGTACGGAACTGGATGTTCGAGAGGTCTACCTCATGAACACCAGATTCCGTCCTCTGTACCTTGTTATCACCTCGGCCCAGATTACCCTTACCACCCTGAAGAGACGCGCGCCAGTCGTGCTAAATACCAGGGTGGTATGGGAGAACAAGAAATCTGACAGAAAGACAGTGCAATGTCATAGATGTCAGCAGTGGGGACACGCCACCGCAAATTGTTACGGGCAGGTAAGGTGTCTAAAATGTGCAAACACACACTGGACAAAGGATTGTACAAAGACACCAGATTCACCGGCTAAATGCGCAAATTGCGGTGACGATCACCCTGCCAACGCTAAGACTCGCCCTGTCTATATGAAACGGGTCGAGGAGATAGAATCAAGGAAAAACAACGAAAGCAAACCAAACAGCCAAAAGAAACTGGTTCCAGGCCAACAGGAAACGCGTGGAAAAAAAGATCGAGGGAAAGGGGCATAGGACCAGTGAGGAAGGGCCTGTAGGAGGCCCACAGAGGGGAAACGGTGGAAACAGTCATCCCCCCCAACCACAACCTAACACTCAACCCAGAAACCCGGCACGTGCTCCGGGCCAGTCGGGGGCGGCAGTGACACTCTGCACCTTTGGAGCTGCCAGCAAGATGTACGCCGAATTGCAGCAGTATGTCAACTTCGACGGATTAAACAAGGCGATGGCGGATCTCCTGGAGTTGATGAATGGTGCAGGTAATTCCAACCTCGCGAAATTCGAGGCGTATAGGGGTTTCCTGGAAAATATCTCCCAGTATAACCTCTAAAAGGCAGTAAAGGCATGCATGCTAAATATCAATGGAATTGATAACAAACTCCCTAGTGTTATTAATTTCATCGATACCCACGCTGTTGATTTAATGTTTCTTTCCGAGACTAAACTCAGACACGACCATCGCCTGGTGCGGTTCAGACACGACCATCGCCTGGTGCGGTAAGTAGTGGTGGGGTGGCGATCCTGGTGGGGAGGCACGTCCCGTACACACAGCTACCACAAGTACCATGTAGCCTCGAACATGTGGGCATCAAGCTTGATGACGGTACCTGTGTGTACGCGGTGTACAACCCGCCAAACAACAGGCTCACTCATCGGGATTTGGACAGACTGTTTAGTACCGGTCATAAAGTACTGCTGATTGGAGATCTCAACGCCAGAAGACCGGAGAAGACCAGCCAAACTTGAATGGCAGGACGCTCTGGGAGTACTCTAATGACAGCAATGTCATTATAGAACATACGGACGAACCGACATATTACCCTTTTAACGGTACAACGCCGACTACGATCGACCTGGTCGTGAACAAAAACGTTCGAAACTTAGGGGAGCTGACTGTTGTCAAGGAACTGAGCTCCGACCATAACTCCGTTCTTTTTCAACTGAGCGGTGAAGGTCGCCGGGTGGTCAAGCGTAAGTTTGATCACTCGACGACCAATTGGTCGGAGTACAGGAGAATTCTTAACAATCTAACGACAATCACTCCACAAATAACAAAGGGCGACCTTGACTACAGTGTAACGAAGTTACTATTTTGCGTATAAAAGCTAAGTATCAAATTCCCCTCTATAGTTATATCTCCGTTATTTATTAACATAAAAATACCGTTCTTCTTGGAAAATACTCGATAGGATAGCGCGAAGTGAACCCGCTCACTATTCCCGGCGCGCGAACCCTCAGGATATCTCCTGGTCTACCCCACATGCTAAGCCGTAGCCGCTCAATGGACCTGCAATGACCGGCGCCGAGAGATACGGCGAGTGGCGAGATGCATGGAAGGGATACAGTCGAGATACCTCATAGCGCCAGACGTGCAATTCAGTTTGTTTCCGCGACCACCAGCAGCAGCCACGCCAAGCCAGCCGACGAATAGTGATCAGTATACCGACCGTGCAGTGTGTAGTGTACCGAAGGTGAAGTTAGTGGAGTTTGAAGTGTTAGTTGCCACCTCGAGTCGTGATCCGCGATACGCGTCGGGAGTGTTCTACTCGTTCTTTCGCAGTTTCGAGTCCTTTGTGGTTCGTACCACTTGGGCTTGCTGTCTATTTCTTCCTTCTTCTTTCGGATCCTTTGTGGTTCTTATCACTTGGATCTGCTTGCTATTTACGTTCGGGCCATTTGTGGATCGTTCCACTTTGGTTTAGGACGTCCTGTCCGTCGCTATCTAAAGCCGTGATTCGCGATACGCGTCTGTCCGTTATTTCACAGTTTCGAGTCCTTTGTGGTTCTTACCACTTGGACTTGCTGTCTTTTTCTTCCTTCTTCTTTCGGGTCCTTTGTGGTTCTTATCACTTGGACCTGCTTTCTGTTAACGTTCGGGCCATTTGTGGTTCGTACCACTTTGGCTTAGGACGTCCTGTCCGTCGCTATCTGAAGTCGTGATTCGCGATACGCGTCTGTCCGTTATTTCACAGTTTCGGGTCCTTTGTGGTTCTTACCACTTGGACCTGCTGGCTTTTTCTTCTTTCTTTTTTTCGGTTCCTTTGTGATTCTTACCACTTGGAGCTGTGTCTCTGTGAATCAGGTCCTTTGTGGTTCTTATCACTTGGGCCTTATTCCTTTACCGCCGAGTACCGAAATTGAGGCCGTCGTGACGCATACGATTCGTACAAAACAAACTCGAGTTGACAGCTACCACTGAGTGATTTCCGTAGAGCTTCTGCTAACCGACCCCCGCTTGTTAATTCCGCTGGCTTGTTAATTCCGCTTGCTTTGTATTGCTTAACGTTACCGCTGCATGTCCCCATCTCCGCCGCCCTAGCTCAACTACGTAGAACCGCCCCTCCACCGCTTTATTTTACTAACTTCGTTGCACGCCCCTCTCCCTGCTCGCTTTACTCAAGGTGTACTTCGCTCAGAGAGTAGTAAAATTCTTCTACCGTTACTTATAATATATAAATAAAATATAATTTGCGTTTCATTTATTATATATAGAGGTATTAGCAGCCGGTAAACAGGTTAGGAACCCAGCAAGGTCAAGTAAAATCTGACCTTCTGGCAACTGCCATTGTCTAGACCACGCAGACCCCTAGATTGCCATTTCTTCACTGCAGCTGCCCGGAGTAGTGGTGCTTCGTGACACTATAACGCACAAGCTGGCGCCCGAGGTACCGTCCGTACCGGTAGAGGGCGCTAGATATTGTTAACGCGAGAAAAAGGCGTTACAACAGTACAGCCAAATTTATAGAGAACATCATGATTGCAAGAAATCGAACAACCAGGTCGGTCCTAGTTAGGGAAGGCAAGGACATCCTCCCGGCGGATGTTGTTGAACTCATTCACAAGAGAAAGAGCGAGGAAGAGGTGGCAACGCACCGGAGACCTCGCTCTAAAAACTCAAATGATGAACCTCGCAAGAGAAGTAAACAGGAGAGTGAAGGAGTTCACCGACAGACGTTGGGCGGAGAAAATTGCCTCCCTGACCGCGCAGGATAACTCTTTGTGGACGATGGCTCGAAGGCTCGACCAGAGACGAGAACCCATCCCCACTTTGGAGAGGGGGAATGCGTGGGCGGTAACAGACAAGGAAAAGGCATTGCTGTTGGGAGAGTATTACCAAAGTTTGAACCGAACTAGTCCGGACGTTGACGGAAGGCAACGGAACGTCACTGCCAGGGTCCAGGAACATGGATCCGGTGGTAATCGACGAGGAAGTCCTTGAAAGATTACTCACCGACCATGAGGAGGTCCTGAAGACCATCAAGTATCTGCCACATAGAAAGGCGCCTGGCCGGACAAGGTCAATGCACTCCTGCTTCGGAACCTACCACGAAAAGCGATAGTGCAACTAGTACACATCATTGACGCAGTACTTAAATGGCAGTACTATCCAGTCTGTTCAAAGCTCGCTGAGGTGATCCCCATACATAAGACGGAGAAGCCGAAAGTTGCAGTGGAGAGCTACCGCCCCATTTCGCTGCTCAGTGTTGTCGCCAAGGTGACAGACAAAATCATCCTGAAAAGGCTAGTGCGCCTCGAGGGAAGGATGCGCCTCATCCCGGAGGAGCACTTCGGTTTTCGGGAAGGCCGAAACACGATCTCGCAGGTCGTCAGAATTGCTCATGGGGTGAGGGAGTCCTTTCATCGGGGCAAGAACACAGTCATGGTCCTGTTGGACGTCGAAAAGGCGTTCGACAGGGTCTGGATCGAGGGATTGGTCGACAAGATGTGGAGTGTAGGCATGCCATCACACTTCGTGAAACTTATTGATAGTTACCTCACCATAAGGGCTTTTCGCGTAAGAATCAACGAGAGCGTCTCTGATATTTTTTGGACGGAAGCAGGTTTTCCGCAGGGATCCTAATTGTCGCCACACTTGTACTCTCTATATACTCACGATGTACCTAAATTTCCGCAAACGGATCTAGCAATGTATGCCGATGATACGGCAATTTACGCTCACTCGTTTTCGAGTGAGGTAGCCAATAACCAGATCCAAACCCACATGGATAGGTACATCGTGCCGTATATGGAGAGGAACAAGAAAAAACTGAATTCGACAAAAACAGAGCTAATTGATTTATCCAAAAAATTTACGAACTTCACTAAACTCAAAGTACATGGCAACAGAATCGACGAACAGGAAAGCGTAAGAAAGCTGGGAGTTGATTCAGATAAGCGCCTGAATTTTCACAGGCATATCAGTCTGGCGATTCAGAGGGCAGGGGCTGCGGTCAAACGCACATACCCGTTGATCGCCCGAAATTCCAGACTCGATATGGACAACAAGCTGCTTATTTACAAGCAAGTAATAAGGCCGGCTCTGCTGTACGCTTGTCCATTATTCTGCAGCCTTAAGAAGACTCCAATGATGAGACTCGAGAGGATGCAGAATAAAGTCCTCCGTATCGTTACTAACAGTGATCGATACATTCCGCTCCGAGATCTATTAGAGACAGCTCGTATAGAAAGCCTAACAGAGTACGTTAGACGTCTCTCGTACAGCTCGTTCTTCTTGCGCAAAAGTCCTCTGACTAGAGGGATCACGGCCATTAGAAGTTATCACAACCAACCTCGTAAACACGGGTTGCTTTATGAGAGTGATTAACCCGCGCAATAATTATTTTCAAACCGTTTTTTTTATCGTTTTCCAGTATTACAATGCACCAGTCATCGAATCCAGAAGATCCCCACTGTTAATTGTTTGATCTTGTCGAACTCAGCAACTGCATATGCCTTTGGGCAGGAGACAGAGAAGACCGTACAATTGCTGACAGGTTCGGAGGTGAAGGTGGCGAGAGAGACCCGTTTACACCAGCGGGCGCGCTCTCCACTGTCGCGTCTGGCGGCCGTGCGAGTGCGTGTGGGATTTACCACTTATCCTCCCCGGTCTTTGCCCGCTGGCTGGGTAACCGGTTAGAGAGAAAAGGCTGTGTAGAAACTTTTGAAATTATTGTTATTGTATTTGTGAAATGTATTTATATTATCTTTTACATGTTATACACTCTTTTAAAAGTATTGTCAGAATGTGGCCCCAACGTATTGCAATTTACAAAATGACAAATGAAATATGTTAAATTTGAATTTGTAGTCGCTGGTTCGAATCCCATCATCATCAAAAACTATTTTGATTTTTTTCTGACATAACTCATTTAATTTGTATCGTTCATTATTGAATTTAATAAAGTTTCTTTCGAGTTGTTCCTGAATATCGCTAAAAATTCTGTCTAAAATTGATTATCAATACGATACTCAGAAGGGAGTTCTGAAATATTCACCAGGTCGAAGAAAAAATCAATTATAAAACTCGAATGGATATTAGCCATATCGCCCTTGAACGTTTGAGCACTCGCCTACGCGGCCTACGGCATCGTGCTCAAACTTCTAGGCCAGTAGACTAAAACATGAGTTTTATTCAACAGCCGTGCCAAATCGCCAATTTCTTTGTAGGTAGTTTGGACCTGAAGGAATATAGTGTGAAATTTGTGGAATCGAGAAATGACGATTTCTGTCAAAAAAAAATATTAAAA
>JAVJAQ010003725.1:0-20918 GCA_032362365.1 Zygogramma bicolorata
CATTTGCATCATCACTTATCGTCAAAAAAAATTTGAGCTCTCACATTGATTTCTCAGATCGAGAAGATTTGACCAAACAGATGAAGCAGGGTTAATATGAATATTGTCTGACATCAGTCTATAATGGCCCCAGACAAAATTCTCTGAGTTCGGTTCTGGCAAGCTATTTCGAAATAAACCGAGGCGAAGACATGACGGAGAACAAGCTTCTCAGGAGTTCTATGATAGGTATTATTGAATTATTGATAGTCCAGATAAAATAGCAGGGTTGCCACTGTTACTTATTTTGTAGCAAATTTGATACGAATATATTTCTTTGGCTATTGGGAATTCAAATTCAGATTGCAACGCCGTATTCAAGACAACTCAACGGATATGCACCACTTTGACAACTATTGCTGATTAAAGTTAGGATTTTGACGTTGTTCGAAAATTCCAAATGCTGAAAATTTGTGAGCGACTCTTACAGTTTTTAGTGTTTTTTCACTTTTTACGTGAACGTTAACCATGAATTTTGGTTGATAAACATCAGTAATAGTTTTAATCATATTCCAAAATAATAACGCAGTGCCACTTTGACCAATAAGACCTCAACTAATAAGCACCACTTTGACAATATTTGATATTTTGAAACTTTTCACCAGAGGGCGTATCGTTTATCTTGAAATCCCAATTCCTTCAGCTCAAATATCGATCACATTTGTCGCATTTACTGAATAAGATATATTTCCTGAGAAATTTTCGACAAAAATGCTTTTATGAAAAAGCACAAGTTTTTTTTCAAATAAGCATCCTTCATCTCCAACCGATGTCAAGTATCGAGTTTCGAGGGGATCTAAATAAAGGTGAGTTTAAACAGCAAATAAAATAAAATAAGGAACAAAATAAAACAAAATAAGAAAGATAAATATATAGATCTTTATGAAAGCGTTCATACAAGAAATAATATAAAATAAGAAATAAAAATAACAACAAAAGATGCCATCTTTCACTATTTTATTTGAAAATGATAATGCGCATGACCGAAATATTTTCTGTACTTACCGTTCCATGTTTGGAATTATTTTAACTTCTTTCCTTACAATAACAACCTCAGAATATTATTTACCGGTTAACTTTGCTATATGTAATAGAATCAAAATTCATAATATCAACAATGGGGTTGACGGCTGCAAAACTCTACCACTAGGAGCGCCACCACTGCATGAATCTTTGACAGCCTCTCAAGTCAAATGACAACAATTCAAAACATTGAACGTCCCTTCTTTGCATTAATTAAGAATATAAAGATTTGAAATCGACATAAAATGGTCTTATCTAGTGCATTCGGATGTAAAAATGTAGGTACGCATTTATTTCCAAAAGAAACAAAACTGAAAAAGCAGTGGGAAGTATTCCTGAAAAGAAAGAGCTTTCTGGCTTCTGAACATTCTAGATTATGCTCCAGTCACTTACAAAAGAACGTAGCAGGGCTAGTAGATGGTTATTATGATGATTTTTAACGAAACACCTCTGTAATCAGTTTGAATTTTTTACCTTTCACTCAGATCTTTTTTTTCCTTTGAGGGATCCACCACGTTCCCTCAACAAACTTTTCAGTTCTGGTACAGACAAACATCCATATCTATCGGTTGGAGAAAACATCCTTATGATTCTTAAGTATCTTTTGAAAATATTCATTAAAATAAAAATGAAACATAACCTGCAAAATCACTCGTTAGGCACATTCAGTCGTGCTGCCACCTACTAAAAGCTTTGGGTCATCTTCCCCATTAGGAAGTTAGTTACTGTAGCCACTGTCAAAACTAAATTGTGATATTCACAGAACACAAAAGTCATTGTCAAAAAAGCTGCAATTTGATTGGTTCATTCTTATTTCTTATTTTATTTCAGTCATCTGTATAAACACACGTTTTCTGTCCTTATTCTTAATTAGTTTCCTATTTTATTCTTATCTCATTTTATTTGCTGTTTAAACTCTCCTTAAAATGATATCGCAGGCGTGAAACCATAATGACATCTTGGAGAGATGTCAATGCCACAGATGTGTTTGCTGAGAATGGTAACGATTTTCATCACACTACTGAAAATGTGGTCCCAGAATACCACAGCCATACAGTAGAGACACTTAAATGTCAATCCTTTGTTCTCAATGGGCAGATTTCTATGACCTTCATTCTGTACCTTCATTTTGCATGATAAAATGATTATTTTGTGACCAATAACGTTTGAAATGGGAATTCTCAAGTACATATAATAATGCCAAAAATATTCACAATTTGTTTACAAACAGACAGAACGATAAAATCCAGTTGATAACACCTCGAGATGTAAAACTCTTGAAGTTGGTGTTCTGTGACGAGTGTCTCTACTGTATAGCTATGGTATACTGTGATTGGAATGGAGGTTATAACTGAAGTCATCTTTTCATTTTCAGATTTTTTTTATTTCATACGAAAGTGATTAAGATGTCTAGAAGGATGGTGTACCGAGTTATACCTGGGCATGTTTGGGGTATACTTGGCGACACATGCCTACTATGATAATAAGCATCATGGCTTTTCGACATCAAATCAGTTCAGATGGCGTTTGCAACGAAGAGAGTTACAAATTTCCTAGGAAATGTATAAACGGCCGACCTGACGGCTGGCTCTACTTTTACTTTTGGACGCTGACTGATCAACAACCTATATTATTTGTTTAGGATACTGGCCAAACTCCCTACAATTGTGTTCCTTTCATTCGATTCTGTTTTTTATGAGTATGACATTAGATTTTGCTCATTTTGTTGAATGCTCGAATCAAAGAATATAGTTTGTCGATCGATCGGTTGACTATGCACTTCCAATTAGCGTCAACTAGCGATGAAATTGAGAAACACACCACGATACGTAAAAATGACACTAATGACAGAAAAGTGTCGCCATAAAATTCTAAACATGGGCGCGTTCAGCCACGCTAGCGCAAAGTTAGCGCTGCCAGCGGCGCTCTATAGCTGAGTTCGATTATTAGGCTCTGAGCGCTCACTTTGCTCGATGCCGTTCGTTTATTACAAATCGAGCTCTCCGAGCGTGTACATAGGTGTCCATTTATTCACTGAGCGAGCGAATCGAGCAAGCTCTCTCAGCTCGGCTGAGCTCAATCCACTCAAAATCGTTCGTTTATCCCGAAGCGAGGATATCGAGCGCGCAGAGCGATAACTTTGGTGTCCTTTTATTCACAGAGCGTGCATATTGAGCAGCTCATTTAGCTCGGAGCTTCGTTGAAGAGAAAATCGAGCGAAAAGATGTGACGTATGATGAAGAATAAATTTGACATTGAACATTAAAGTGAGGTTATTTATTTTCGTTATGGAAAAAAAAATTTTTTTTCAAAATTATTGCAGTTGTAATTATATTTTTCACATGTGAAAGTCATACTGACGAACTATACCTGTTTGGTAAAGAATTTTGAAAACGAACCTCTCAAAATACCTACCTACCTATAGCCTCTATTTTAGCTAGTTTCAAAAATATTCTTGAAGTTTTGAAGAATTTATTGGTTGAACAATATAGATCTAGGTTTATTGTTATACACTGAGGTAGTATACCAATCAAAATCATCTAAGAAGTGAATGCAACCTAAATAGGCCTCAAGATCATAATAACGGCTCATCTTGTTCCAGGAACCATGAACTAAGTATATGATGGAAGTTCAGACCTCAAGAGTGTTAGCTATGTATTGCTGTAAATGTTCTGAAAATGGGTAATCTCCTCGACAATCTCTATAAAGATTACTCGAGTCTCAAAGTTCACCTCGAAAGAAATTGTTGAAAATATCAGTATGGCTATTAATCCTTATGTTGCAGAATGAGGAATGTGATCTACCAAAATATCAATTTTTTAATTAATTATCCTATCAGATATCTTCAATTATCTGTAATTACACAGGAGTTGTTCGAGTTTTGAAAGCTCACAATAAAAAATCAAGCTATTAGATGATGAGCCATTTACATCATCAGCGCCATTAGCAAATTTATAAGGGATTAATGAAAAACTATTATTTTGTAACGTAGACAAAAAAATGTAACCAAGTGCCCTTCTAACAAGACTTTCGAAATGAAAGTGAAAAATCTTCGAAATGAAAATTTGCCCGAAGGTATCATGACATATGCAATATACTTGATAACAAGGCTCTACAACTCCAGGGTTAGTCATGCCTTGAAATATATTTTATTTGTCTTCAAGGTAATGGAATAACCCTCATGATAGCATGAGAAATTCAATAACAGCAAAGTTCATTGGTACCATAACATACATAAATAAATGTAATGGAAGATTGAAATTTCTGACAGCATATAGATTTTTGAAGATTGTAATGGGGACGATTATAAAGAGCTTTCAGGAGAGTTCTTTGCCATGCACCCACATGTATTATTTTTGGAATAAATAAACTGTATTATCAATTTGAATTGTCTTAATTCTATTAGTACATGTACTGCATTTCTTTCCCCATATGTGGCTAGCATTCACACATTCTTATTGCATTGCTAATTTCTTATTTTTGTATTAAGAGATTTATTCTCGCTGAAATAATTTATGTACTTTGTCATCTTGTGAGAACAATCACAAATATTACAATTGAATAAACATATTTTTTTATTCTTTTAGTTCATGCACATGTACCTATTTACTAACTTCATGGAGTATGATAATAACATTTTACCTAGTACAAAAAACAAAGGTCAACTTTCACCTAAAAAATTTAGAACACCTCAATAATATCTTGAAGTGAACATTTCTTTCTGCCTTTATACAAGCTGTTCCACTCCAGCAACCATTGCATCCTAATAACGTTTTAAAAAACCTCACTTGCTTGTTATCATTCGAAACGCCTTAAGATCCTTTAAAACTTGTTCTTAGGTAAGGATATGTGCAATCCCTGTCGACTTCCATTCTAAACACTGAATGGTGATACATTAGTGTTGACAATTTTCAGTTTGTTTTTCCTTATCAAAACAACATATCTCATTCTCATGTTTTACCTTATCGACAGGCATTCATATTAAATTTTTTAAAACACCAAGGATATAATATGTAGAGCGTGTTCAATTTTTTCTGTGTAGCATTGGGAAACTTGGACTCCTTTCAAACACTTCCATAGTTTTTCTTCTCATACCGCAGGAATGATGTTCATTACTTATACAAAATGGAATTTTTCCTAACTGGTTATAACATGAATAGCAACTATTCCAATTTCTCTAGCATCTGCCCAAGTAGGTACAACGGACTAGCAACAATGCAGCGTATCAATGTTGATATGCTCATCATATTGGAGAAAGGAATGCCAGGCCAAGTTTGTGAGAGTACCCATATATTGAATCAACTTCATCTCATACCTATAAACACATCATTGTAAAGAAAACATAAAAATTCAACCTATCTACCTACATTTTCCTTCAACACGATCTTCATATGAAAAATCTGCATGGAGAATATGGATATTCAAAGGAAAATTCGTAAACGTTCAAGCACAAATTGCTCGAAAAAGATAAAACAAATAAAAAAATATCAGGTTATGTTACACGCTCCAAAAGCTCAAAACCCGTTCGTTTTTAGATCTTAAGCTCCATACGCTCAGTGATCAGCTGATCTCAGCTCAGTCTCTACCCGCTCTACTCGATCCATGAATAATCGAACTTAGCTTATGAAAGCGCTAGAAGGTGGCTGAACGTCTATGCATTGATGCTCTCTGACAAACAGATAAACACATCACATAACCTTTAAATTATATTTTCTTAATATAAAGCGCCTTGAATGGAAAACCTTATAAATTACTTAATCTTGGAAGAACTTGCAGATGATAATAAAATTGTGGAATTGATTCCACCTGTATTTGAAAGACAAGAAGAAAATTTAGAAATATTAGCATTAGGAGAAGCAGAAAATACTGTTAGAAATTCAAATTATTTCGAGGAAGTAATTCCAAGATACCCACCGCAAGACTTTTGTGAACATTTTAGAATGTCAAGAAATGTTATGGAAGTAAGTAACGAACAATTAAGCAGAATCAGAAAGTATACATTTGAATTAATATTCATTGTAAGTAAAAGTCAAAAACAATTACTTTGTAACTTGATCAAATAAATATATCATATCATATCATATCATATAGGAAAATATTGTTGGTATATTTCCACATATTATTTTTCCGTCAACATTGAATTTTACGGTTGTATAACTATTCT
This sequence comes from Zygogramma bicolorata, assembly GCA_032362365.1. NCBI lineage: Eukaryota > Metazoa > Arthropoda > Insecta > Coleoptera > Chrysomelidae > Zygogramma > Zygogramma bicolorata. Next base: position 6,227 of record JAVJAQ010003725.1, read on the forward strand.
CCCCCATAAATAATCCTCAGACACTAATAAAACCCAAATACAAAAATTGAACTTTGGTTAGGTTTAGGATAGAATTGTTGGTTGTCGTTGACATATGGAACCGCTGACCAACTTAGCGGAAAATAAATTCGCTGGAAAAAATGGCGACCGCTAGAGCTAGCGCTGTCACTTAGCGATCAAATTCGTCCTTCGCTTACTTAGCGCTTGCCTAGCGCTAGCGCGGCTGAACGCGCCCAATATCGCATCGGTCCCAGCACCAAATCCTTCTAGACATCTTAAAAGTGATCAACTTTGTATTCATATTGAGTCATTTATATATGTTTTGGCGGATATCCATCAACTTTTTCCATTATTTCTATTTCAAATCTGAGAAAATGTAGAGTAGTAGAATAACTGAAAGTCATGCAGTCTATTTTGGTTTATTAAGTTTGTTGGACCTACAGAGCAGATAGAACCCACAGAGTTCAATGGTTTGTCCCCAAACTCGATTACTTGCCATAACCTATAACGTATACCGGATTATTACCGCATTTGTAAGTAATAATAAATGAGTAATAAGCTATAAAAAGTTCAAATTTCAGTTTTCAATACGAAAGTTTATGCACTTGTCATAAAAAAGTTGGATAATTTCATCACTTATTACTGCTGCATGAATCCGGTGTTACTCTTTTCTACATTTACTGTTACATTGAGATTGAGAGTAGTGGCACAGAACACCCTATCTACACAGAAGCGCAACTGAAGCGTTCCGACCGAATCGAAAGCTTGGCTTGTATATTGTCAACCTCACATTTGTGTTGTTAGGGTGTTATAAAATTTTCGAACAATTATCAATGTCCTTGGGTTATTACTACTGATAAATTTTATTAATATCGGATGAAAGCAAGATCAGAGTAGTTTTAAACGTTCGTTCCTGCAAAATTCAGTTGATTACTCTAAAACTATTTGAACATCAAATAGCTGCCTACACCACTTTTATATCTACTTTTTTTTAAAGGTGCAAAAAACAGTAAGCCTATTCACTGAAATTATTTTGGTAATTATCCAAATTCTCCGTTTATATTTGTTGAGAATAAGGGAATGTAGATTGCTGATCAACGAAGCATTTAGACGAATTTGATAGGGGAAATGTAAGTTCTGAATTATTAAGACCTTCCTAGGGTCGTATCTTCAAATGGAATTGAAACTGCCCCAATTTCAGTTCAGAAGCAGAAATGCTCAGTCTAGAAAGTTTACAAAGGTGTATCACTTGAACTGTATATCAATCGACAGTTTGAATTTACCGCCAAGAAATGACATTATACAAGCCAAGCTTTAAATCAAGGTTACGAAAAATTGACCCAAAAGATCAAAGGGACCGCCTTCAAGTTGCGCTTCTGTGTAGATAGGGTGTTCTGTGGTAGTGGCAACACTGTTACATACTATATAGTCTCAGTCTCCCATCGCGTATCCCATTATATCCATGCCATCCTATCCCATCAGCCATCATCTACAAATGTTTCACACATCTGAATCTGATAGGGAAGGTTCATGGTCGATTTAGAATAGTTCACTTACAATTACATAACCATAATTCGTTCGAGATAATCTCTGAACATAGGTACACTTATATTAAATCAAGTGGCTTGTTTCAACTCAAACAAAACAGTATATTAATTCGCTAATTCGCTGTCACAGCGAAAATAGAACCTCCCACAAAGCACCACTTGTTTTCAAAGCTCTCTACCAAAGTGTCAACATGGGTGACAAGAAAGCAAAAATCGATATTATCAAATCTCACGTGAAAAGCTATCCGGATTTCCCGAAAAAGGGGATTATTTTCTGGTGAGTAACTTACCTTTTCAACTGCCACAATTTGTAGGCATTCCTTTCATTTCTACTCATCTCCAGGGACATTTTTGCCGTTTTGCAAGAGCCGAAAATTTTCAAAGTGCTGAGAGAAGTATTGACAGAAACAGCCAAGGCAATCCAACCACCTGTAGAGTGTGTGGCAGCACTGGACGCACGTGGTTTTCTGTTCGGTACGTTGCTGGCACTCGATCTGGAGGTACCTTTCGTACCGATAAGGAAAAAGGGGAAGTTGCCTGGTGAGGTTGCGACAGTGGCGTACTCGAAGGAATACGGAGAGGTTAGTTGGATTTCAGCACGTATAGAAACCACAAACGATTCGAGTTTTCACGCTACCAGGTTAACAATCACCGGTGTTTTGAAATGCATTTGAGTGATCATGCGTGGTATGCGTGCACTTCATACGTTCCAAATCATATAGTCCAGGCGGAAAGGAATGACAAAATACCCATATTTCAGAAGTAGAAAGAAGTTTGCATTTCATTTTCAAACATTTTGACCGGACGGCAGTGACACAGTTTTGGACCAATTTTCTTCGAAAGAGATAATACTTTTAGCTAAAACGAATCGTTGTCAGCAAAAAGTCTTACGTATATATAATTATATCCATTTAGCAAGCAGTTGTATAACCTACTTGATGTCATTCAGTGTTTCGTTGATCATTGAAAATGACGGATAACGAAGAAATTTGTGCAGCAGAAATCACCGCATGAGCATGGTGGGAGTAGAAAAGTAACAGTACGCAACTCGAGGATAAGGCTAGTTAGTTATTTATTCAGAACAAAATCAAAATTTCCAATACAATATTCAACTCTATCGAGACTAGCAAATAATAACGAAATGAATTTGGATATTCCTTCCACTTTCAGATCAGTGGAACCTGTAGAATAAACTTTGCGATACAGTTCTCATGTGTGGAGTTCGGCACCAAAACATTCATTGAGGCTTCTCGATTCTATTCAGAGAAAGGCAAGTCGTCTTGGTGATTCTTCGCTCACAAACTCGCTCACTTCATTGGAAAATCGTAGAAGGGTCGGAGACTTACCTCTCTTCTATAGATACCTTCACAGTCGATGCTCTTCCGAATTGTTATCAATCGTTCCCCTCTTGGCAATATCTACACGGATGACTCGACGAGTACAGAATTCCCACCCCTTTGTTGTTAATTTGGAAACCTGTCGAACCTCTCTTGCTTAGGGATCTTTTTTCAATAGAACAGCTGAGCTTTGGAACTCCTTACCAGAAGAGGTTTTTCCTTAGGCTTAAAAACTTCAGAAATTCAAAGTAAATGTTAATTCGTATCTCCTGTCCCTTGATTCACGCGGTGTTCTTTGAACATTACAGGGCATCCCTTTCGTGTGAATCTGCATATAAAAAAAACTGCACAATAAATAATTTCGATGTTTCCAGGAAATCGGATTAATTACAATTATTATGTTCAATATAAATATAAATAAAATGTTTATAGTTTTCGTATATCCATAGTAATACCCGAAGCTATACCATAAAGAAAATTTCTGTAGAATTTTTTTTAAGCAATTCGAGTAATGACTGTTAATGAGTCCAATACAAATATAAAAAATATTTTTTAACCTAACTAATATCAGAACATTCTTCATATCTCTTTAAAATTTTTTTCAAATTTTATCATTCCTTAGATTTTGAGTTATATAACTGTTGAATATTTGAACCAGTTATAAATCACTATATTGCTTGATGTATATATCCCTATCATAAACTACTGTAGTTTCTTGGGATCAATAAAATGAATCAATTATTCATCGGGTGTAGAAAAAATAACGTATGTACCTCTCATGTAATGGTTATCAAAACATAATCGTTGCATACTGTACTATTAGGACATATTGTTTGAAGGTACACAATTGTTTGATGTGTAAGATAGCAGATAGCCAAAACGCTTTTTTTCGGACACTTTTGGTCTGTAGAGCTGAAACGGCAATTAATATAACTTTTATCAGTTTTTTAGGTACCTGATAAAAACTATAACTTTTTCAAAAATGTTTTCGTTTCAATTCCCTCTCATTTTCAGGACACCCTAGAAATTCAACTGGGCACTATCAAAACCAACCAACGCGTTTTGATTGTTGATGACCTTTTAGCCACCGGGGGATCCCTAAAAGGTGCGTGCGATCTTATAAAGAAAATTGGAGGCGATCCTGCGGCTTGTTTGGTGATTATGGAATTGGAAGACCTAAAGGGGCGAGAAAAAATCCCATTGGAGAATGTGATATCGTTGATGAAATATTGAAATATGTTGTACTGAGATGTTTTCAACCCATTGATAGTTCACGGACAAATAAAGCCCTAGCATCAGTGTTTCAACTCAAGTTTGATCCGTTTTTCCATAACGAAAAATAAAATATGGCGGATGATTGTGAAGATTGCTTGTCGAGACGTAAATCGACGGAAGCAACACGGAATCTGGGATTGTGGCTTTGTTACGAGGTATACATAGTATTTTTCCGCAAGTATTCAATTTTGAGATTGTAAATGGCTGAATTAATTACCAACATATAACCCGTCTCCAAGATATCGCGACGATGTCAGGATGTGACTGCCGGAAGGATATCGCACTTACATCGCAGCAATGGAATTTTGTTACAAGTTCTTCGATGTCGCTGCGATATGTATTTCTGGATATAACGATTATATGATCTTTGCGTTATCGCAGTGGCATGAAAGATGCGAAAAAATGTCCATTGTCGTTAACAAAGATTACAGAGACACGTTTAGATAGGCAAAGCATACTTGTAAAAACCAAAGAGCATGTGGCGCAATTCTTGTGGCGGTTGTTGACCCCAACTATTCCATCGAAATTGGATGGATGAGAGAAAACTGTAGAAACTACAAATGCAGAATACTGTATTATCGACGAGCTGATGACGAATTTTCCATAGTTTAATCGTCGACGCAAACCAACAAATAACAAAAATTCGTTTCGCCACCAATTACAACACATCTCCTGTGTGGGAAACACTTTTTTTTTGGTACATGGTGTCACGTATCATAATACGACTTGCATTATATAACGTAGTGCAAAAAAATATATAAAACACTCTGCAATACGTTTCAATGAAATCAATACTACACATTCTCACGGCACTAGACAGGCTCAACAACTTGTGGTACATTCAATACATACCAGATTTGGGGAAAAATCAATTTTTCATGAGGAAACAAACCTCTACAACAAATTACCAAATTCAATTAAAACTATTGAAAATATCAAAAAGTTCAAACACAATCTCAAAAAATATATTTTATCATCATAATGATATATTTTAGAATTCGATTATATTGATCATTGATCAATTCAACAGTCTTTTTTCCATATATTTCTGCTACATAATCATATTTTGTTCTATTTCACTCTTCATATGTTCAATATCCCTATTTATAAACTGTAAATGTTTCTTGGGATGAATAAATTTTATTATTATTATTATTTTCTGTAACTTAAACAATTTCGAGAGTAATTAGATCATTACGTAGGTTTTCAATAGTGGCAGCGTGCATTTCGAAGAAAACTCCACTTTTAACACAAAAGATTGATTGGAAATTTGATTCCGAAAATATATTTTACTTTGTTAGTTTGGCTCACTCGATCCAAGTCACTGGGTTATTCTTGGAATAAACGATGACTTTTGCGCGCATATTGTGTGGAATCATCGTCTTCATCTACTATTGTATAAACAACATCTAATAATTCGCATAAAACTATTTCGTAAAATAAATTACGAAGTTATACTTAGAGTGTTCAAAAACGCATTACCATGTCAGATAGACGTCAAACTCAATTGACACCATCATAAGATGTCAGCGATCCATCATTTTCACCCCCTCCTGGAACAAAAATAACCGCCATATATTGATCCTGAGCTTTCAAATTCTACGCGAGAAGCAGCTGTTACATTTCTTGATTCATTCCTTTGTTCTGTGGTCGTAAATGAATGAAAATTAAAAATGAAGCTATATTCAAGAAATAATACACTCGAAAAAAAGTTTCACCTTAACAAAAAATATGTCATACAAGAATATACATTTCCTAACAAAAATGAATAACATATCATTGTTTCTAAAAGGGCTTGCCAACATTAACTTTTCGCAAACTGAAATCTCTGAAATGATGAAAATCGGTTTTTTCTTCTCCTCAACCAGATCACTGGTCTCGGTTTTTTTCCTTAGTGGTTGAACTGTTGTTCGATTAGATTTTGTCGTGTGTTTTTTTTTAAATAACACCTGAAAATAAACTTTAATAATAGTATATTATGCGATAACGGTCAATCTCATCTTCGGATCATTTCGTATCCATATTAATGGTTGTGTATCGTGTATCAATTACCATAACATGAGAGTTGCATACGCTATTTTTTCTAAACCCGATAAATGATGAACTATAAATATTACCAATAACAATAATGACAGTAGTGACATTTGTTGGGAACTTCACGAAGTTTGTTAATTAGCAGCGCCTACTGGAAACACAAAATGTATCAATAATAATAATAATAATAATTTTCCTTCATTTTATCATTTGAATGCACAAAGGATACATAAATGAATAAAAACGTCAAAATTTCAGCTACATTGAACAAGGACATATAACAATTACAAATTTACTCATGCATGTATATTTAAAAAAACATCAATGATAGTTTAAAAATAAAAAATAATCATCATAAAAAGAAATCGTCTAAGGAATAACAACACTTACGAAGTAAGCCTTGATTTAAAAATATGAACATAGGGGGATGATTTCACATAATCATCAAGAACATTGGGGGATGATTTCACATAATCATCAAGAACATTATAGAGCCTACAACCAATACAATGGAAGTTTCTCTGATACAGCGATGTGCGATGAAAATCAGGCTGCAAGAGATTTCTATGACGAGTGTTAGAGTAATGATTATCTATTGCAAACTTATTTTTATTCCTATAGATATAAGTGCAAGCTTCCAGTATATATACACTATGAACCGTTAATACACCCAGAGTTATAAAGTATTGACGGCAACTGGTTCTCATATCAATACCTTCCATGATTCGAATTGCGTACTTTTGAATAATGAAGATCCGATTCATACCGGCACCGTTTCCTCAATTCAGTATACCATTCTAATTAACAGTCTATCACACAAGAGTAGTTTGAGTAGCAAGCAGTGCAAATACATAAATAAATCAATCCAGAGGAGATAAAAATTCGGGATTTTCGGCAAGTAACATCATTACAAACTTATCTACGTGTTGAAAGAAAAATTAAAGTGAAGAAGAAGCAGGAATGGTATCAAAAGTGGCAATGAAAACTGCATATAGCTCATTATAGTGAACATACTTTTTGTGGTGTTGGAAACAAAAACTAGCAAACTGATATTTCTCGTAGTCTGATAACAAATCAAATAGTACAGGTGCTTAGGACAAGATTTTACTGTTTATCAAAATGGAATGTTGTGTATGCAAACTAACAACGGGTGATCATGTTATACAGTGTGATAGCTGTCAAAGATCAACGCATAGAGAATGTTCTGGACTTACTGCCAGCGAACTCAAAGTCATGGATCTAAAAGGCAAGAGAACACTCAAGTTCTACTGTGAAGACTGCCAAAATGGAGTTAAACTCATTCCTAAGCTCTTGGTAAAAATTGATAATCTAGAGGCTCAAATTAAGGAATGCAGAACTTCTACGACACATAGTGTATACGGACCTGGAAATGTTCCTATTGATAACAAGGAGGAATTGATATATGAAATGATGGAAAGGCAATCACGTGCTTCTAATTTAGTTATATTCAATGTTGAGGAATCGAAAATGAAAACACAAGCTGAAAGAGTAGCAGAAGACACAGAGCTCGTCAAAAATGTTCTCAGTGTATTTGATACACAAATATGTAATAATTTGAAGGTATTTAGATTGGGAAAATATGTCCCAAATAAGATTAGGCCCATTAAAGTTGTTTTAAAATCAGCTGATGATGCAAAATATATATTAAAAAATAAAAGACAAATTACCGTACCAAGTATTAGAATCAGCAATGACCAGACTAAAGCACAACAAGACTACTTCAAATTCATCAAAAATGAGCTACAGAAATTAATTGAAAATGGCGATACTAATAAAACAATTAAATTCGTAAATAATAAACCAACTATAGTCGATAAACAATCTCAAAAAAACTAACTGAAAAACCTAATATACCTTTGAATTCAGACATTATTTACCTGAACTCCCAAAGCTTGATAAAAAATAGAGATGAAATCCAAGAAAGTATAAGTTGTTATAAACCAAAATTAATACTACTCAGTGAAACAAGACAAACGGACGATATTGAAGATAGTGAATTAAAAATTGAAAATTATAATCATGTCCGATGCGACTCAACAAGTAGACACACGGGAGGTGTTATAATTTATGTGAAATGCAGTTATACTTTCACACCTTATAAAACATTTAAATTGAGGGATAATTATTGGTGTAAAATATTAAAAATCAATTTCATGCCTGCAATATATCTGATTGGATGTTTGTACCGTTCACCATCAAGTTCTGAGGCCATATTCATTGAAGACCTTGAAGAAATGTTTGATGTATTATATAGTACTAAATACCGTTGTGTGTTAGTTGGCGATTTTAATATCGATTGGTTGACCGACTCTTTTTATAGTAAGAAAATCAAAAATATTTGCGCTGCTTATGGTATTTTACAAAGTGTCACAAAGCCTACTCGTATTACAGATACTGGTGAGTCATTGATTGATTATGTGATATCCAATATCAATGAAAGTGGTATAGTAGCTGAAGTACACGACTATCCAAAAATAACGGATCATTCGGTTATTTCAGTTAATTTCTGCAATGGAATCAAGGTTAATGATAACGTCAAAAAGTTCAGAAACATTAATAAGGAAAATTTAGACAATATAAAAATTAACTTGATGATGCACAACTTTAACGTAACTTCTGTTGACATTGACACAATTTATAATGAAATTTTGGTGACATGTGAAACTGTAATTGATAGAATTGCTCCAATTGAAATATGTAAGTACCAAGCAAAGTTGCCATGGTTTGACTATGAGATTTATGATTTAATAAAGAAGAGAGATAGAGCATATAAAATTTTTAGGTCGAGCAGCAACAACAACAAACAAGATAAATGGGAAACCTTTAAATTATTGAGAAATAATGTTGTCAATCTTTTGAAACAAAAAAAAGAAATATATTATTTTGACAGTATTGACAGATATAGATATAATCCCAAAGAAATGTGGAGAACTCTGAAGAAATTAGTTAACAGTAATAGCCAAAGTGTCTCGAATAGCATATGTTTTGAATCAAATGAGCATAACAGATTGTTAACGAATAACATCGAAATAGCTTCAGGTTTTAATGATTATTTTGTTGATAGTATTAATGATATTATACAAAGTATTAGCATCACTGAAAGATGGCATAATGTAAACAATAATTTATATTACAAATTCGAAAACTTTGAATTGCTCTCTATGAAAGAATTGCGAAAAATAGTCAGTAGCCTGGACAATAAATTCTCCGTATATGAGACGCTAAACTGTAAAATGATCAAAGAGGTCTTTGAAGCCATTGGTCATATTTTACTAAACTTAATAAATACATCGCTGCAAACAGGAAAAATACCAAACAAATTGAAAAGCAGTACTGTTATCCCTATTCCAAAAATAGCAAACACCAATAAAGCCAGCGAATTTCGGCCCATAAATACTTTGCCCCCAATTGAAAAAATTCTGGAAGTTTCCGTATACAATCAGTTATTACATCACGTCACTAAAAATTCAATTTTGATAGATAATCAATCGGGTTTCCGTAAAAACTTCTCATGTGAAACAGCATTACAGCTCACAATATGTAATATCAAAACTAACTTAGATAGCCAGAAATATGTTGTTGCTGTATTTTTAGACCTAAAGAGAGCTTTTGAGACAATTGATAGAGACATTATGTTGTTTAAATTGGCTCGATACGGGATTGATGGAAAGGTGTTGGAATGGTTTGGTGATTATTTAAACAATAGAAAACAGAAAGTCCGCTTTAAAGATGCACTATCAAATGAAAAAGACATTGATGTAGGTGTTCCCCAGGGTAGCGTTTTGGGCCCACTTCTTTTTGTTTTATATTTGAACGATATTGGACTTTTTATTGAATCTGAGTTCATAAACCTATTTGCTGATGATACTCTGCTTATGTGTAGCGATTTGAATTTAGATCTAGCTATTCATAAAATGGACAGGATTTTAGGAAAGGTAAATGAGTATTTATGCACTAACAAATTGAAGTTAAACGTAACCAAAACGAAAGCAATGATATTCACCACGAAATATAAATACAGTTCCTTAGATATCAACGGTATTAACCTCAATATCAATAACGAAAAAATTGAAATTGTGTCAACAGTCAAATACCTTGGTTTTCAACTGGACAATTTTTTGAATTTTGACAATCACTTTGAATATATACATAAGAAAATATCAAAAAAACTATATTTTTTCAGCAGAATAGCACAAAATTTGTCGATGCAGTCCAAAGTAACAGTTTACAATACCATTATTCAACCACACTTTGATTACTGCGCGTCAATATTATTTTTATTCAACCTCAATAAATTAAATATGCTACAGAAACTACAAAATCGAGGGATGAGAGTTATCTTGAAAACGAATCGTCGTACTCCTATAAAAAGTATGCTAGATTGTTTAAATTGGTTACCAGTTGAAAGTAGACTATACTATTTTACAATGACGCTAGTATACAAAATTGTGAATGGAATGGCACCAGAATATTTCAAAGAGTATATCAAATTCAATAAAAACATTCATAATTATAATACAAGAAATTCCAATAATATACATATAAACAGAACGGCATTCGGAAGTACCATGAATTCGTTATTTTTTAAGGGCTTCCATAAGTTCAATGAATTACCGGAAGAAATAAAGAAATTATCCATTTTGGAAAATTTTAAAACAGCACTTAGAGATTTTTTAAAAAAAAGTAAAGAAAAAGTAGGTAATTGAACACAAATTTTATAGATCTATTGAATTATTTGGGACATTATTGTTTATTGTCAATCATCAGTTGTTTTTAATTGTTCACTAAGGTACTTATATGTGTAATAAAACCATTGTTTTAATAATAATTGAATTTATAAATGTACAAGTTCTTAACGTCTGACCTTGTTATTTTTGTTTGTTTTTTTTTTTGAATACCTAATTATAATTTAGTATCTACTTACATGTTACTTAAACTTGAACATTAACTTATGATAATGAAATCCTTATATATAATGATCATTTTCTATCTATATGTTTAGTCTTAACCTCAATTTTTTTTTAACGTATTTGTACTTTCTATATTTCTATGTTTTTATAGTCTATATTTATGTAGCCGTATTTTTCTATATGTCATTATGCTAGTGTTATCTTTACCCTCATAGATATGTATATTAGGTGGTTCCTATTTCAAATAAAGATATATATATTCTTCATGTGGGAGTGGAAGTGTGCAAAGTACAGCATATGCAAGACATTTTTGCTGCAGTGATCTTTCATATATTTTATGCTGTAGCAACTACTTCTCAGCTTATTAGACAATAGTTCTGTATGACTTGTCCATTGCAGATGTTTTTTCGAAAATTACTCCCAAAAGTTTCACCTCATCACTACAAGTTATTTGTTTTCAGTATTTTTGAATAACACCAGTAATATTTGTTTGGAGCGCCCGAAAAATATTAAACAATAAAGGTCCCAATACAGATCCTTGAGGTACACCTTGATTTCGACTTGAAATTACCTAATATTCATTTCATGAAATTATGTCGAATAATTGTGAACGAAATAGTACACAAAAAGGTAAAAAGGCTAAAGGTACAATTTCTCTCTTGAGCGAAATGATCCATTATTTCCTAACAGTTATTCCTTGTTGCCTAACAACCACTAGATTCATGGAAATGGTGTCTTTCTTCTTCATAAATCTTTTCAGAAACGTCAATATTTTCTAAAGATTTGCGAAAAAAATATTCAATATGTGAGAACAAAGAATGGACATGGTATTCAACTTTAACTTAAGATATATAAATTTCAATAATTATATTTATAATACAAGGAATAAAAATAATATCACATTGAAAAATAGAGTTAAAACAACAATGTCTCAAAAAAATTTTAGATATTCATTGCCATTCTACTATGATTTGAATACAAATCATATAAAAATGATCAAGTCATTAGTATCTTTCAAACTACAGATTAAAAAATGGATTCAAGAATCACGTCGAAATCTATTTCATGAAATATCTCACTTCAGTTAAGAAAATTAGTTAATTTCTCAATATTATTTTGTTGAATTCTACAAATTTATCAAATATATTATACATAAATGTAATCCGTATCTCTCGCAACAAGTTTTTAATTTCGCGGGTATAGTTGAACTGTTTATTCACCTTTTTACAAAATAATGTATATGCTTTATTATTATTATTAATAATATTTTCGTTTGGTTGATTTCTAAGGAAATAAAAACTACGATAAATAAATAACTTTTATTGAAACTCGACCAGTAGTACACTATCAACTATCAGTAGACTCACTAACACTAAACCTTACAGTTTTAGGACACACGTTTTCGCAAAAACATGTCGATGACTTCATTCCAGTTGAACAGTTGAGTGATCCGTCGTCAGTGATCGATCCTTTTTTCTTCTTCATGATTTCTAGTAATTTCGATACTTCCTTTTCCAGTCCAACAGTGTCAGCTTCTTGCACCCCACTCTGAAATTTGGATCACTATAGAGAATATCAGTGGAAAAACTCGAATAGCATGAAGACAATTCAGAAAATATTCAACAGAACACACTTGAATCAAACAATTTTATTGGATTGGAAGAATCAATTAGACAACAAAAAATCATTGGTGTTGTGTTTTTAGATTTTAAGAGAGCATTCGAAACCATTGATATAAATTTGTTGGTACGAAAATTATTGAAAATTGGTTTTTGGTGGACATGTATCTTGGTTTAGGGAGTATTTCATCACTGATAAAACCCAATATTACTAAATTCAATTATGTTATTTCGTTTATGAAAAATACTATATGTGGATTTCCTCAGGGAACTGTTTTAGGCCCATATTTATTTATTATTTTTATCAATGATATAGTAAAATATGTAACCAAAAATTAAATTCAGTTGTTTGCGTTGATACACTCATATATTTCATTGGAAATGACATTTAAAATATTTCAACCATTGAATGGAGGATTTGAAATTATTTATAAATGGGTTGAGGATAATGATTTGAAACTAAATATTGTTAAACGAAAATTATGTTATTGTAGAACAAAAAAAAATACATGTGACAACGATTCAAAAGATACCATTCATATTAATGGACTAAATATACAAAAAGTGAAAGAATTAAAGTATTTGGGTGTATTTATTGATGAACATTTGAATTTTTCGAAACATGCTGAATATGTAGCAAATAAACTAGGAATGAAAATCAATTTATTTTGACAAATTAGCAGTAAGATTTCGTACTGGACAAAATTATTGATATATAAAAGGTTCTGTGCCAGTTTAATTATTGTTTCTCTATTTTATTTTTACTGGATGGGACAAAAATTAAAATTCGAAAAAAACAAAATCGTGAATTGAGAATAATTCTCAGTTGCGATAGATATATTTACTTCCATCAAAAACAGATGCTAGAGAAAACTCAAATTCTCAGTATCAAACAAAATATAATAATGAGTAAAATGATAATTTTTTACAAAATTCTCAATAATTCATATCCAACCCATTTTTCAAACAGTATTACTTTCGTTTATGATATTCATATCCATTCACTAGAAGTTGTGAAAACATTTATATGGAAAGAGTGAAGACACATTTTCAACAGAATATTATTTCCCACAAATATTTAATATATTCAAAATTACAGTATTTAAAAACACTACAGAATAAAGCAATTAAGTGTATTTACAAACTGCATTATCGTGAACCCACTGTGAATTTGTATACACCAAAAAAATTTACTCAATTTAGAAAAGCTATATAAATTCAAGACCTGTTTATTTATTCATTTGACATCATCCAACAATAAACATGCGACCCTAAAATTTACTCCAAATTCGAGTATTCATAACTATAATACAAGACAGTTAAATGATTTCGATTTGATTAAAATCAGAAGCAATTTTGGTAGAAAATCTCTGTTTCACTCAGGAGTTCTTACTTACAATATATTGCCAAAAAACTTGAAAGAAATAAAAAATATAAATAAATTCAAATCAGAATCAAAAAAATATTTCTTGAGACAATAGAATAGAATTTCCAAGTATATAAAAATTCCTTTTTCGTCATTTTTATGTTATGATCTAACGGTTTAATTTATTCTGTGTTTGTATCTTGTTAATGTTTTTCTATATGTATATCCCTGTATAAGCATTAGCTTCTTGAGATCAGTTACTCAATAAACAATAAACAAAGGTCTTATGATTTATAATTATCTTCCAAGAGAAACCAAATATATTGAAATCGAAATATTTTCAAAATAAATGGTAACTATTATGTTTTCAAGCATATTTCTTTTTGAAATAATGTATGTTAATTTTTCAAGTGAATTATGTATTCGCTTAATGTGATGTAATTTAGCATGTTTGCTTGTAATGAAGTATTATTATTATCAAATACAAATGATTCTACGAATACCAACATCGAGAATTTTACTAGAAATTGTTAAAGTGTTTTCAAGTTCCTTGAACTGTAATTTAAATATCTCGTACCTTAAT
>JAVJAQ010003727.1:0-182303 GCA_032362365.1 Zygogramma bicolorata
CGATGAAAAATAATTGACTATAAAACTAGTCAATCATCAGCTGACCACATATCATCGTGTGATCCAACAACCCTTATTTGGCGAACTAACGAACAAATCTATTCTTTATTGAACACATTACTTCCGAAATCGTTCAAAATAATATTGACGTAGCAATGACTCGAGAACGGGTGGTCCAATTCTCAAAAATTGGCAATTGTTGAATAAAGATTTGAAAGAACTATCAAACTAAGTATCATAGGACCCCCTTTCGATTTGAAAAGAATTGATTTCAAACTCTAGGCGGCAAGTCACGTCACACTATTGATTTTTCCACCAAGAAATATTGATACTGACATATTAGGTTCCGATGGAATATGAAATTGAAACAAAACTTCTACAATGGAAGTAACAAAAACAATAGCAAACACCCTCTGTTCATATGTGTGGAATGATCGAAGACAGTTCAATTACAAGATGGAAGGAAAAGTCCTACTCGAACAACTATTCCCACTGCCTGAATGTCGCGATGGGCACTGATTCCCATATGTGTCACATTTTCTAACACAACAAGAAGAAAAATTATGGTCACCCACCAGTGTAGCAGTTCACTCGTCAATCCCAAAAAAACTTGTTCATTCTGCACTGAAGAGCTGAGAGATAGTTTTCTCTGGATGAAACAATTTTATCTGGGCTTCAATGAGTTAACTGCTATCTTGTGGGTGATTTTTTTTTCTAGTCTACCTGAGAAAAAACATCTGGCTGTGAGTTGGGAGCAGAGTTCGATGGTTCAAATTATTGAAATTAACCAATTTTTCTACCTTTCTGCCCTCATCGCCATCATATGTTTCAGAACAGTTTTAGTTCAGGAAAAATATTTGGAACGACTTCAACGTCGTGACAAGACAGTTTTCCCCCTAGAGATCACTACAGTTATATTTCCTGATTGAACACACTTATCATCTGATACCAGTAGTACTTCAACCCAATTATTTTATGGAATAATGAACGAATATACCAAAATGAATAAAATATCTGAAAATAGACGGGTTACATGAAAACTTCACGCTTCCGTAGAGTTCTAATATTTCGATGGACATCAGAGAACGTTATTTCACAAACGTAATTCGTTACGTTATCGATAAACCACATGAATGGGCGTTCCATGATTTGCTCTAATTCATCTTGTGTGACATTCAGTCGAGAGGTTGGAGTAAAATTTGTGCCTCGCCTGTACATGATTGCGATAATGGAACCTGATCTTATACAATAAAATGGATTTTTGATTGAAAAGTAAGAGGCGAGGCTGATTGACTTCGAATGCAATGTTTATTTCAGTTTATATAAACAAGCTTTAGTTATATCATGATAAGGAGTGAACAGAATATACAAAGGTGAACTGAAAATGTTGGGAACCAAAAAATATTCGCTTTTCATATATTTACTCTCGCACGAAAGGAGAGCAACCATGATGTTCGAAGAGAATTCTTTGAATGAAGAGCAAGAGTGAAATTTGTACCTCGACTGTACATTAATGCGATAATGACACCTGATTCTAATTTTTGATGAAGAAGTAAAAGGCGAGGCTGACTGACATTGAATAAAATGTTTAACCCATCACTTTCCATTGTACTCTGTTAGGGGTGAATTTAGAGAAAGAGCATGAGCAGTGAATGTGCATAAGATGATACCCGCCTCTAACTGTCCCAGCAGCTCAGTTGAGTGTGGGTTCGACAACAAAATTAGGTTTCGTTATCAATGAAACACTTTGGGTTACTTTTCTGGTGCGCCACGGATTTATTGCCAGTGAAAATCCGAAACTACCCTGATGGAAAGGGACAACCCACTGCACTAATTATAATAATAATAAAATAAAAATATAACAAAGATACCTGGTAGATATATGATTTCTTCAGTACTTGAATAACTTGGACCAGACTAAAGAAATAGACTTGTACCTTACTAATAAAATATATTATGAAGTTACACCAGTGCCACACAGCTTTATATGGCTTATACCACCAGTAACAACTAGATGTGTCAATGTAGAACAGTATCAACTATGCAGATAGAAAACTGACTCAACCACCAGAAATCAGCATTCGAATAGATTTCTGTCACAACACCCCAAATGAGAATATTCAGGTGACTATATTTGGGTAAATTGAATTGATATTTTTCACTTAGATCTTAGCAACAAGGCTATTCATGTGACGTCACGTTGATAGCGTACATTATAGTTATCAATGAAATACTTGATGTGAATGAGCCTGATAGGCAGTCTCCGCTTAATATCTAAACTTATCTGATACTGGGATACTTCGTGATATTGCTTAACACTGACTTTCTTGAACTAGCGGTGCCAGTCTCTGTCTTCCTAGTCGACAGATCGGTCTTTGTGTAGTGGCTGCATGAACACTAGGGGTCTGACAACACACAAAGGGGTGCAGAAAGTGGTAAATAGAGACCGAAGGTAGGGTCACGAAGATAGTTCTGAACGTTGGCCGATAAATAGG
Organism: Zygogramma bicolorata; assembly: GCA_032362365.1. Classification (NCBI taxonomy): domain Eukaryota; kingdom Metazoa; phylum Arthropoda; class Insecta; order Coleoptera; family Chrysomelidae; genus Zygogramma; species Zygogramma bicolorata. Next base: position 2,496 of record JAVJAQ010003727.1, read on the forward strand.
ACGTGAGCTTGAAGAAGTGAGGTGGAAGGAGTGAGCCGGAAGGACCCTAAAACATACATCACCAGTCTGACTTCTGTTTACACTTATATGGAATGATGGTGCTATTGTTGGGGCCACCAATAAGCTTACTAACCTCAAACCCGTGAGGGTAAATATACGACCTTGAGGGCTTGTTCGGCCGTTCGATAATCAATCTTTTATTCCAGTGAGAGTGGCGACACAAGTCCTAAAATACATAACAAGAAAGGTATGAGCATCATCGAGAGATGTCCACACAGAGTACAGAGGCGTGCTTACCTAACCCAAATAAATCCTGCAGAATAAAATGTTTAACCCATCACTTTCCATTGTACTCATTTGAGTACAACCGGTGAAATGTGACCTTTGGTGACCTCTATTGAGGAATGGCGCAAAAAGTGGACGTGCAAGCTCTTCATCTCAAGTGATTGATAATATAAAATCTCATCCGTATTTTGAAAGTTGATTCAGATAAATGTTCGAACAATAATTTGGTATTCACGCAAATCCTGACTTGAAGGTAAGATGACCATCCATATTTTTATAAGATTCAGGCACCTTCAGCTGATGAACGTTGAGATTGGAACCTTCGGTGTAAAAGTTGAAACTTTTCTTAGAGATCAATTCGCGCGTCGAGTGCAAAAAATATCAGTTTGGTGTTAGGGTAATTGATCTCTAAGAGAAGTTTCAATTTTTATCTGAATTTGATGAAAGAATTTCGTGATTATGATCCTAATAAAGAGATATAGCCTCAACATTACCCATATTTTTCGAATTCTTGGGAGATAATAATGATACAAGACATTTACCCACTTGAGTACAGTGGGTTTATCCAATATTGTAAAAAATTGTGTCGATCTAGTCGATCATCTATTTCACATATTTTGTTGCGGATGAATCCTGATGACTCTCAAGCTCTGACGTGCAGATACTTCAAAGGAAAATGATACAAATCCTTGGAACCAGCAATGGATGAGATTTTCTCTTCAGAAAAGTAGATGATGTGGACATTGTGATAATGCCTCCAAATGTTGATCACCAGACAGATAGATATTGAATAATATAGATGAAAATGTTCAAGACATGCAATCCGAAATGCTAAAAAATGTTGCAGGTGAAATAGAACTATAATTGCAATGATGAGAAGGAATCGGAAGAAAAGGATGGTAAATGAAATATTCAGATGATTTCGATTGGAACCAATAGGGAAAGAGAAGAGGTGGTCTACCACCGGAAAACGAAAAAATTGATGTTCCACGCGGTTTTTGTTACAAAACTATAATGTCTCAGTGGGTGGAGTGGACTAACATGAACAAAGTGTCAACAATTATAGAATTGTTATTAGAGGAAAGTAGTGGTGTTGGTCGTTATTCACTCAGATGAAAAACATGACTATTTAAATACTTGGCGGTTACATCAGATCGCCAGTGAAGATAAGACTGACCTTCTGGAGTCTCAAAGAGTGATTGCTATGAGAGATTTTGTCACACTAAAGGTGAACCAACTGTTGGAGTCTCGTTAATCATCAGAAAACAAAGGCGACATTACCTTGTAAAACTTGACAAACAATCAAGATACGTTTTTTGTTATCAGAGTTACTCTTTGCTTGGAAAGAGAATGTTTCCGTATATGTCACTTTTGATATAATGTTCACTATGACATACTGTTTAAAACTGTCCCCATATGATTCCATTTTACTCATTTGAGTACATATAAATATCTTAGACTTACTAGACTTACTAGACTTACATTTGTCAAAGTGATTTCAATAAAGATTCCAAGAATATTGAGGCTCTTTGCTTTCTTTATTGAAATATTAAAATTTAATGGGTTGATTCAGTTGATATAATCAAGTTCTAGTTATATCAGAATAAGGAGTGAACGAAGAAATATTCGGTTGTCATTTATTCAGGTAGGCAGGGAAAGAAAGCAACTGTGATGTTCGGAAATAATCCTTTGAATCAAGAGGAATATTCTCAAAATTTTTGAGGTTGTTGATCCACAACATGGCTATTTTGTTTGAAAACCAATGCTGAGATATCGAAAGATTCGACAAGTCTCTAACCTCAAGCTTACTATAAATGGATGGAAAGATAGTATTCTTCGGGTTACTCCTGATGTAATTTCGGAAATAAATATTTCGGAGAAGCAAACGCAATGAAAGCATAAATAGAAAGGAAATCACTGAAATTAATGACATTTCGTACATTTTTTCATTTAGGAAGTTAATTTGTTCGAAGAGAGAATGGAGCTCAAGAAACTATTTTTTGACTTTTATTTTTCCGATTAAAAAAAACTTCTATGAAAGAAGATAAATAATCAAACACCCCCTGTGGATGGGAACTTGCATTGATTCTTTCCAATAATTCGTTTGATGGATTGACAAATTAATCAAAACATGAACTATGTATCAATTATTCATTTTTTCGAAATGACATATTCTTCGAAAAACAACTAAGGTAAAAGTCCCGAAAACGGACAGTGTCCCAAATTCGGACACCATTCTTTTCAATGAATAAATTAACATTATGTGTCCATAAAACTACAAAATTGACACAGGAGAGACATCTATAGTTATAATTTCATATTAGTCACTATGAACTTCAGTGATACCAACATTTCTGACATTTGTTTTCGCGCGCTGGAATAGGCTGTACAGTTGTGAGTGCAAACCGCTGTAATTCTTATAGTAAATGTGAATTCAAAGATTTGTTCAGGTAAGTTTTTCATCACGTTATGTTCAGTATTACATGTTTGATGGTTGTAGTGAGTGAATGGATGATGATTCTGTACATTTTCACTGAAAAACTTCGTTTTTAAATTATAACCTAGAAATTATATGGGTGTCCAAATTAGGGCCACTCAATACTTCATTTACCTAATTCTGACATGGGGTGTCCGAATAAGATTCATTGAAAATATTGATCTAGTGCTTGTTCTGTCCTTTTTCAGTTCAATGAAATACCATATTTCATTTCCTTCTTGTGTTCAGTACGAAATAAGTATAATACCCCATTTCTGACACAGATTGTCTTAATTAGGTGCTGAGATGTCCGAATTAGGTTCGTAAGTTTCTTGTTGACATGGTTTTATTTTTCCTTCCAGAATGTCTGCAAGAAAAAATAAAAATTTTACATTGGAGTCTCTCAATTTGGCGTTAGAAGCTATCAGACATGGAATGTCTGTGAAAGGTGCCTGAGATGGAGAAGTTTGTTGTATAGTAATTTCCTTTGATGCCTGAATTAGGTGCAAAGTGTCAGAATTCCAGACTGTGTCCGAATAATGTACTCACATGTGTCAGAATTTGATACGAAATAGCACACCCAGTGTCAGAATTAAGTTCACTAGCACACATAACGAAAAAAATATATTTTGAGTAAAAACTTTGTTTTCATCAGTTTTATACCTAATGAATATTGTCCTAAAACTATACATGTTACAAGCTGTGAAAAATTTCTTGCAATATTCATGAATGTAGCGTTTCTGCAGGTATTTTAGTTCTACATACACCTTAACCTGTCCGAATTTGGGACATTTACCTTAAATTTAAATACATTTTGTCTGTAACAGATTCTGAGGAGAACTAAGGCAAGTTCAAAGAGCTATCTGGCGTGAGTTTGTGGATGCAATGATTTTGCCTACCGAATTTTTGACGTTGGTATAATTTTTGTGATTTTGTTCCCAACAGGTCAATTCCTATATCTTATGTTCTCCGACAAATTTTTAAATATCTTCATCACTTGATAAGATTTTCAAATAAGATGCAGCATCGACTCATCTTCACCACTTTGTCAACCATACCTACTTAATCCAGTTTAAAACGTGGACATTGATCGAAAATAATTCAAAGTCGAAAGTACTGAATGGGGGATTATTATCGTTTTTTTTTTTTGTTTCTTTAGGTTTTATGTGAATGCTAGTCGTGAATTCTGCTCGATAAATATTTTAATTATGATTTTATTCTTATTCCAAAACTGCCCTGTTTGGAACTCTCAACCATAAGAGTATCGCTTCTCTTCAAATCCCAATTATTAGGAATGAAGTCACACCCACCAGATGGCAGTTTCCTTTGTTGATTATTCAAGAATTAACTCAACCAACATTGATATTATTTGAACTATATGCAGCAGCTACGGAAACAAATGATATATGGAATAGAAAGAAAATATCCACCCAAGATATGGATGTCTAGTACCAAAAAATATTAAAGCGAAAGAAATTTGATATTTATCACTGAGCTGAATGTTGAATTTTCACTTCCAATGTAAATATTAAAAAAATAGTTTGGGCTGATATTTTTTAGTTATGCAGATTTCTCATTCCCTTTCTGGACGTTTCTGAGAACACGGTCAGCAGAGAACTGACGTCATATCGGAAAAGAACGCTGCACAAAATGGACAAACTTTGCCTCGGTCTGTGTACCTCCATCAGACATTTAAACGAAGGAGAGCAAGTTTTTCCACTGCGAATTTTTTTGTCACGAATTCGCCTCGCGATTATTTTCGCTTTGATGTGAGGGATCCCTCATTCCCTATTTTATATTTAATCGTACCTGAAGAAGTTAGGCCTGTATTCTCCCTCGCCTAGACCTCATGAATTCTTGTGAATTGCTCATGAGGTGATAGTCAGCCAATTGACAACATTATTGCTATTATGTAATCAGTAAATTAATTATTCATAATCACACTCTGTAACTTTCAATGACTAAACTCATTGCGGCATTGCAATTGAAAAAAATTGAACTATTTTATACGGACATAAATTTCCATTCATTGCATTGAAGAGGCACGAATTGCCTTCTAACAAAGAGGCAGATAATATTGTTTATTGATCAACTACGAGATTACTTCTGCTATAAACTTGATCAGAAGTATACATTTTATTTTTATGTCGTAATGCAAAATGTTGAAGTAACAATATTCTCACAACTTTGTTAGTAGTTAGTAGTGCCATTGATTCATTATGGAATTATTGACTGGAAAAGTAAAGCTTTTGGGTATCAGAGCTCAGAAATACTTTTGTTCGTAGGATTTTTTCTGTTCAGCCTCTACTATCCAAAAATGAATAAATGGTAAGATTGCAACCTCTAAGGTGTAAAAGTAGAAATTCGACGGAGATCATTTACCGATTACCAAACTGATGTCACATGCAATCGTCACCGTAATTGAGTTTGGGAGCTGTCGAAAACCGTTTTTAAAAATAAAACTCTATTTCGAAAAAGACTCAAAATGAGTTATAATTATATTCCGTTGGCAATGTAAAAGCCGAAAGTACTATCATAACTGAATAAAAAATGATATAAACTCGTATTTATAATATGAGACATCTGGGTAAAATGCATCGTCCGTTGAATTCCCAGTATCAAGCGTGTGACACCTGATGCGAAAGCAGTCTGGGGCTGGCTCCTATCTATTCTCGTAGGATAAGTAGTCTGTACATAAAACCTTCCCTCGTTGTTTAGAAATTAGGGTTGAATATTCAAACCTGATTTCTAATCCTGGAATCCTCAATAGGTATGTTCCGATTCATTGCTTGTTGTTCAATAGGGGTTCCATTGGGAAGGTTGAATTTTTTCATAAATGTGGTCAGCTAGACTGCAGTGCCAATTGAAATGATGTACAGGAATATGGTCTATGAGCTGTCTCCTGGTGAAATGTTTTAATCTTCCTATTCACGAAGTTCATCCCAGACGTGGTCCATTTGGTTATGAATAGTTTTCAAGTCGTCGAGGTCGAGTGGTTCAAGTCTGAACTGGGATATTTCTTCGATGTTTTTCATGAAATACCCCACAGGTTTGATGTCTAGGTGAGGCATTTTGAGTATTTCTGTCCCACTAATTGGATTTTTGTGGGTTTGAAGGATAGTGGCTTCGACTTTCAATTTGCAGTTTTTGGGAATTTCTGTGATGTACACTCCTCTCAAGGATGGAGTTAGTTTTTCGTTATTGCACATTGATGCAGTCGTTGTTCCATTCGGGAAAACTGCAATCCATTGGTTGGGGTATATCTTCTGAAATTTCTTGTCCGTTAATTTGGTGAGCTCCGGATGACAATTCTTATACGTTTGTGTGAATTGGATGATACGCACTTCACATGTGGTCCTCACATTGATTGGTTAGGTTGGCTTCTGGCATGGTACAAAGGGTTCCACCTGGACCGACTTCTTGGCACGGCTCGTTTGAATATATATAGTGATGCTAATTTAGTTTGGTTTCAATGAAGAAAGTGTATAGATGATATTAATTATAATTCTCGATTTCAGTGATTGGCACTTCCAAGAAGGAAACTATAGTTTGAATTCTTGAGAGATCTGTAGTTATTCAAGAAAGTCTTCTGCTTCTTCAATGGATGGAAGAAGAAATGCTATTTTGGCGAAGGTATCGGCAGTTTCCAGGTCCTCAAGTATTCTCAAAATCATCTCGGTAGAGGCTATCAGTTAAATTTGTTCCTCTAATAAAACCTTTGTTTGTTTTGTTGGTTCGGGAGCATTTGAATTGCATACCCATTTCTTCGTCCATCTTATGGCTATGAAGATCAAATATTCTGATGAAAGTGCAGTAGCCGATGATGGTTTGAACTGTACCAAGCTTTTGAGCAACTTGATTCACTGAATGGTCAAATGATATTCAAAAAGTGTCTAGAAATACATTTGTGAGCGACTAGAAAGATTCAGAGTACCTGAACCAATAATGAAATATCAATTAAGCGAAGTGACAGTAACAAAAATAATGATGAATAATATACTTATTTGGCGAAGTGAGAGAAGATATTAGATTCGTGTAGTATTCCTCTTGAATAGAAATATGAAGTGAATTCAACATATATTCCTCTTATAGGGACTCAAACAGAAGCAGAGGATTGTGTGGGTAAGCGAAAACTGATCTCCTTATGTACCGTAGTGCTTCGAAGCGACTCACTGGTTTTTCAGTGGGGCATTTGCTACCTCAACTGAAAGGGAACCCAAGTAATCTAAAATGTTGAAAGAGTTGGTTGGTAAATCAGAAGACCCTACCTCCCAGAACTGGTATCTGCTACGTTTTTCCACAGCACATCACAGGAATCTCTGTCTTGATTTTGGATGCGAATTATCAAAATGAGAATCGTATATCAGATACAAACCACAGCTAGCCGAAGAGGGAAAAATCATTCCTTGAAATCTGAATTGAGTTATGAAGGATATCTTTATACAGCTAATTGAGAAAGTTATGAAATTCATAAGTGGGCAGGTCAATTTTTAAATTTTATTTGAGATGCTAAGCCCACACATTCTACATCTCAGAGTAATGAACTGAGTGACATTTTTTAAATGGCACACCTATTGTATCATAAGGTTTTCCGATTCCCCCATTGGACCCATTGATGCTAATTTCAGATACAAATCACTCATAAGTATCAAAATCACTCAGTGGTAGAGATCATCAAAAACAAAATAATATTCACATATTTTCCCAGTTCGCCATCAGAAAGAGTACCAACCGAATTACAAACCCTCATTCCTCGCTTTGCCTCGTTTGAGAGGAAAATATGTATTATTCATCGAGAAAATGGTATGGTTAATAAATTTCATTTTACGTCATTATCATAAGTACAATTTTGTTCGAAGAAATTGTGATATGAGTACACCAAAACCTTGAATTTTAGATAAATGCTGATGGTTGTACTTTTCAAGAACTCCCATTAGTCAATGGGCTTATTTGTAAACAAACCTTTCTAAACAATCCGTGTTATTCAAAATGTGTGCCACTTAATTAGTTGTCAACAATCGTGACTTCATCAGATCGTTCAGGATCAAAATAACGAATATTTAAACGGACACCCAAGAAAATATCATTATCTATTTTTCAGGCAGTTAATTTTTTTACAATTTTTCATTTCTACGCAACAATTCACATACTTTTGTTCATTTTTGCTTTGTGAGTAGAAATATCTTCCAACCATTATCTATTCGATTAAAGTTTCGTGTGCTTGATACACAAATTGAGCAAGAAAAATTTACTTTTGTGAGATTCAGCTCCCGTTGCGCCATTTACAAAGACAGAAGTATCTGTTTTATACTCCTTTTCTGTCCTCTCCTGAAGATGGTCTGCATCTCATTTCAAAAATTCCTTCAGAACCTCCATTTTGAATCGAATACTATTACTATAATTGTTCAGTATGAACACCGACTATGGAATGAATTGTCTTGACAATTGCATTTAATAACGTCACTAATCGCTCATGTATTGAATTACCTGCCGATCATGACAACTTAGTGGGCAAAATACTCGAGTGAAAATGAATTAGTTTGATAATCGGGTGAATTGGCTCAGTGAAATTCCGTCATTCATACAGTTTGGGTTAATATCAGTTTTGAATAGAGATCTTTGTTCCAATCTTCATTCATGAAAATCATCGTTGTTTTTTTTTACTATAAATCATTTACTATTGACGCGACATGCTGAAGATCAAGTTTAGTTTAGTTTAGTTAGGTCGAGTGATGAGAAAGAAAAATGGTAGAGATGACCTAGTAATAGTATTTATTGCGATCATTTTATTATGTTAAGGTCTGATCTGTACCTCTTCTGACCTTTGATGGGCTATAATCTTCAAACGGAGGACGAAAGCTATGTTTTTTTTCATTTATTCGGATTGGTATCTTACGAGTGAAAAAACGTAAGATTTCAACAAAAATTGTTTCTTCTATCACTGAATCGCCGTAAACCTACAGTAAAATATTGTACATATTTGGGGGAAAAAAACTTCTTGATATACCTATCACGATTCCTGCAACATTCACAATCAACTAACCTGCGTGAAGTCACTGACATCAAGCGGAACTGGCACCACAGACTCAAAATCACAAAATAAAATTCATGCGAATGTAAAACCTGCTCTTCTAATAGTGGACACCGCCTCGCGCAAAAATCGCCCGCTGACTAAACAATAAACTGTTGAAATCATTACCTATGCGAAAGCAATACCCACCTACTTGATATCGCAATTGATTCCTTTGTGTAACTAGATTGTATTTGATAATTCATCGATGCGGTCAAAAACCATATCAACGATTTAATTTTTCATCCCTGAATGAAAACGTTCGGTTGATTCTCCTTTTTCAGATGGTCCACAGATTTTTTTCATATGATCATAGAGTTAGTGAAAGCCATTTAAGACTGATAAAGAATGTGCATAATACGGGGCTGCTCGATGCATTTGAAAGTCTATGAATAGTAAAATGTAAAAATCGTATAAATGGCAAAAAAGGGGCTATCTCCTTTAGCCAACTATTTTGTTTATTGTTGAGAATTCAATTCGAATAATGAATAGACGAAGATCAAGAAAAACCTCTGCAGGTAGTTCTCACCTTAGATAGATAATATATAAATAGTTCAACCTTATTCTTCAGATTCAGTATCAATTTCATTTTTCTGGGGATGCTAGACGCGCATCGAGTGCAAGTGATGTAAAATTGGTGTAAGGGTGATTGATCTCCACACTTGTCTCAACTTTTACACCAAAGGTTTTGATCTCATCAATTTTAGTATTTTTCAGACACTTCGTCCTCGTCTCGATCTGATAATGATAAACCTAGAAATCACAGGTAAAATTCGACGTGAAGGTGAAAACTCCATGAGGAGATCAAATTACTCTAACAGCAAATCAAATTTCTTGCACTTGGCGCTTGCTTTCCATATACCATATAACTACATTTAGTGTAAGTTACTACAAGCTGAGAAATCAAGGAATTACCTTGCTGTAGAATTGAACTGCCTGCAAAATTTTTCTCCACAAAGAATTGAACAATTACCTATGAACACTGTTACTTGCGAAAAATTTGCCGTTTATCTCAAGGTTTCTTTTTACTGGTTGAATATTTCGAATGAGGGTAGATAGAAGGCTGATTGTTCAGCTGTTCCCAGACTATCGAATGCATCGAGAAGCCTGAGTTTATGTACATTTTTCATTTTCGATATTTGAGATATTCTCCTATAATCCTTGCCAGATATGAGGATTATGCTCTTTTCAACGAGTCTTCATATCTTGCCAGTTTTGTCGAAGATACCTTTGGTAACATTCCTCACGAGAAAAATGATTCTGCATGAGAAAGTTTCAATCAAAACTCCATCTCGTTGAGAAAACTTGGAAAGTCTGACAAATTTTTCAGTTTTCCTGGACTATCGCAAATGAACAAGAATGCGCGGCGCATCTTTTTAACACATCTGTAATCCTGACCTTCCTCTCTATTTCCAGAATCAGCTGCAGAAGTAGGGTTAGAGGAAAGTTCTCACGAAGTGATCGATAAACCGGTAAAAACGTAAAGACATGGCAGTTAACACAATATTGATGGATTTTTCCGTGAACCCCAACTTGGCCAAAAACGAAATACAGTTAGGGACAATCGCCACCAGTCTGGAAAACATCTTGCGCGATTTTTTGAACAACTTCAAGGTTATAGGCAGTTTCAATCTCCAGGACGGCATAGTGAGACTGTATTCTTCAGAACCTGGTTGTACAATCAAACTGAGAATCTACAACAATGGTTTGTTAACAGTCAACATCGACTATTTTGTAGGTGATGAACAAATCCCACTCTTATCATATGAGGTAATATTCGTGAAAATATTCTTATGAGTTGAATTTTCATCTGATTTGTAAAATTTCAGTTCAGAAATTAACTTGCAATCTACTCTCTCGTTAACCGTTTCAAAACTCTTTGTATCTCCTTAGGGTCCGTTTATCGATGCAGGGATAGAATCAACTGACAGTTCTATCCTCGTCTTTACCAAACAATAGTCTAACGCATCGTCTCACTTTCTGTCTCTATCTATCAGATAACTCATTTATCCTGGCATCGATGAACGGGCCCTAATGGTTCGCCATTATTTTGTTTTGATACCAGCTGTTACCAAGCATGCGTTACAATGCTTTCAATATTTCATACGTGAATGTTTTGCCTTTGCTTGGTTATGTGGGACGAACTGGCTTTACTAGTTCGTACCTGAACGATTTCCCGCTTCTCGTTGCTCGTTTGTTACAGACTCACGGGTTTCAATAGTCCCTAGCCGAATGTTTTTCCATTACCATCTTACTTACTCAGTGAACTTCCGTCTTGCTTTCCGTTCCGTACTCTATAATTTTTCTATTCTTGCTCTTGCTTTCCGTTACTCGTTTTGATAGATAGCAATTAACCTAACAGCAAATTAGTCACACTCGCACTCGACGCGCGTTCAGTGAAGTTAAAAATTGATAATATGAACAATTCTCCTGAAGATACTAACCCTGCAAGCAAAACTCGATTCTATCCGAATACGATGAATGATTCATACGTACTGTTCATCGTTACATTTTTATCATCATTATTATAATGATTTTCATTGAAATATTTTGACACGAAAACCTTCCCAAACATGACAATAACTCACTCAAATTTCATCGCAATTTAGGTATCTTTAATAATAGATATAGGTAATTGAAATTTGATGTTGCAGTTACTTTTTGCTTGGAAAATGTATGCAAAACTGACTCACTTCAGTTTTCATGTGCTATTCTGGAGCTGACAAATTTGGCATTTCAAAAATCCATTCCATTGTTTTCAAATAGATGATGCGAATGTTATGAAAATTTCAACAACAAAAAATTGTTAAATCCGAAGTGACAACTGACTGTTGAAATTCGGTACAGATGTATAAAATTGAAAACTGACGACATCTTCCTCTGTTAGTTTTCGAAATATTTTTCGGTACCAAAGACATGTCTAGAACAGCACGTGTCAACTGAAGTGAGACTTTCTTGGATTAATTCCTCAAACAGAAACTCAAATTTCTGTTGTGTAAGGTATATATATATAGAGAGACTTTGCTTATGTATCTTTGTGCCACTGTATTGTATGAGTTTAATTTTTTACTACTTAACAACATATATATATATATATATATATATATATATATATATATATATATATATATATATATATATAGTGGCACACGTTTTTACACGTTGCCAAAGATACATAAGCAAAGTCTCTCAATGAGACCTATTGTCTCCTCCTTAGATGCTCCCAATAATAAATTAGCTTCTTTCCTTACATACATTTTGACAAGGGCTTATGACACAGAAAAAACTTTCTACATAAAAGATTCTTTCCAATTTAGTGAATTCATAAATGATTTTAAAATCCCGCCAGACTATGAACTGGTAAGTTTTGACGTAAGTAGTGTCGTTGTTTACCAACCTCCCATTTCCAGTTATTGCAGATTGCCTTAGCAGAAAGAGGGAACAAGTGAAGAACTATTGCTCCTTTATTCATCTAATTTTAAAATTATACTTCAATATATTTTTGATTTAAATTTCCTCGTTTTCAATGATTCTTACTATAAACAAATTTTCGGCACCCCAATGGGATCCACAATTTCTCCTATTCTTGTCAATCATGTTTTGGATGAACTCATACAAAAATCAATAAATTCTGTCACTTTCCCAATACCGTTTGTAAAAAGGTATGTAGATGACCTGATATTGGCTCTACCAGCAGATCAAATAAATCATGTGCTAAACATTTTTAATAGTTTCAACGAACACTTGCAATTCACAGTGGAAAGAGAAAGTGGACAAAGCATCCTTTTTTTAGACATGAGAATATGCAGAGATAACGAAGGGGTCCTACGCACTAAATGGTACCGCAAACCAATGTGTAGTGACAGGTACATAAATTATTTTTCATACCACTCACATAAAATGAAAATAAGCACGATCACAGCGATGAGGAATAGGGTCATAAGGCTATCACATCCAATTTACAAACAAAAAAGTTTAAATTTACTCAAACACATTTTTTATGAAAATTCTTGTCCTCATAATTTAATAAATAAGATTCTCTTCAACCACCAGGACATGAGTGAATCGAGTGGTAGCAATTCTGTGACCCCCACAAATCGAGGTGACATCAATACCCCTCGAAATACTACAATCCCAATATATAGATCTCTTCATTACGTTGAAGAATTGACTAGTAAACTTATCAATATTTTCGAAAACACAAACGTAAAAATTGCAAAAAAGAACATATTGACTGTGTCTGAGCTCTTTTCAAAAACAAAAACTCCTTTGAAACTCTCAGAGAAATCAAATATGGTATACAAAATAAATTGCAAAAATTGTAACCAAATTTACGTAGGACAAACAGGTCGCAGCCTGATGGGAAGGATTACGTCTCATAAGAGCGACATCAAATGTAACAAGCATTCGTGTGCTTTGACCGAACATGCCATTAGACAAAATCACGCAATGAATTTTGAAGATGCCAGGATCATTGATGTCGAATGAATCCTTGTAATATTAGTCCTTGTAATATTAGTCGCCATCTACTAACCATAGTCCGTAATGTCTCAAATTCATATTGTAAACGTGGCATCAGTAGTTCAGTCGAAAAAGCTTTTGTAATTCCATGAATTCCATGGCAGAGAAATCGCTTCACGTGACTAACTTATAAATAATTCTCATAATTCAACCATGCTGTTTGGTACAATTAAGTTTTTAAAGATATTACTCAACTTTTAAATGTTTTTACACTGTTTTTCATCTGCATATGATGACCTATAAGCTTTGACTGTTATGAAGAAACTAGCTTCTTTCAAACTCACGATAGTAAGTAGTCTCATCCGGTCTATAAAATTGTTTGTTGATTCGTTCACAATTTTTTAGTAAGTCCTGAAGAAGGAAATAAACATTTCTGAAAGCTTGACGCAATACCAAAGAGATTTTCTCACTCCCTGGCATCCTCAAGATTGACTGCAACCTCACCAACAGAAATCACCTAGTGGTTTCGAAGTTTATATATATGTATATATATATATATATATATATATATATATATATATATATATATATATATATATATATATATATATAGATAGAAATTGTGTTCTAACAACTAATTCATCACCACCTGAAATGAAATCATAAAATTATACGTACTTAACGATACTTTCAAGATATTCTACCCATAAGTCGAAAGATGACATCAATTCCGAGAACAACCTTGTTGTACAAACTACTATTCCTTACAGTTGTCAATGTTCTACCTGAATGATTGCAAACAATTTATTTTCCATAGTAACCCAAGTTATTATAATACTGATAAATTAATTATTACCTGTCGAATTTTGAACGATTTGCGGAAAATAGTATGTTTACCTAGTAAGAAAAGCCACATTCCTGGACTTAGTGTTGCAAAGGGCCAATTGCACCGATTCGCTTTGATTGTTGTTTCTCTTCTAGGTTTTATTGCTATGGATTCCTTAATGATTGAACCTAGCTTGGTTTGAACCTTCGTTAAAAAGTGCGGTGCAATTTGTCGGCTCACACCTCGACTTAGCAATTTTCACTGTCGTCCAGGAATGTAAGTCTTTTTCTACCTAGTGAACAATATACTATTACTGATAGAATATTTCGAAATAATGAATATGAATCATTCTTCATAAATGATTACTATCAATTCAATTGCTTTTAACTATATAGTTTTTTCGCAGAGGTGCAAGGAGTTGGAACGAGACATTTTAGACAGAGTTGTTGAGATTGGGAAAGCACAGTCTCTGGCTCCCTTGAAGAGAGGAACGTTCATGAGGTATTACTTAGCATCAGGTTTGTCTCATTTTTCGACAAAATAAACAACGAAATGTGGTTTATGCAATACATCATTCCAAAGTCAAAATATAACTATATCAAAAGTATAATTGGTTTCTGTAAACTATATAAAATGGTTTTTGAAGTTGATTCAATCATCATTATTTGATTCTTGCTTGATGACAAGAAATATTGTCCAATAAGTCACTGGAAATTTAATTATATCGGATTGATACGTTTACAACAGATTTATAATTTTATGTGACAAAAATAGATGGTGGAAATGATTGAAGTGATGAGTTTTTCAACAGAATGGAGTTGAATGGAACAAAAATAATATATACTTAAAGTGTTCCCCATTTTGTATAACCATTGTTCTTCATTCTGAAATATAGAACTGGTAGCCACAAATTTATCAAAACACTCAATCTCAATATATCAACATATCGCTATCTCAATATGTCACAAAATAACTCCCATTTCTATTGAATTTCCTAGAAGAACAGTGTTTTCTTTTTTTTATAGTACTTGAAATATATCAACGATATTTTTTCATAGTTTTTAGATGATCAAGCAACATTTTCAGGTGTGGTCATCTTTGACCCGACTCGAGTTAGGAGGTCAAACAAGATTGGCTTGAAGGTGATCCGTTGCTAAAAAGAATCAAGTTTACGGTACCTTCACAAATCCCGTATATTATGTATAATTGATATATCATTGAAAAAAGATATAGTGAAAACAAGTTCTCGAAACGATATAAAGATTTAATTATTATACAAGGTGATTCAATTCCATATTACGTGACATTATCATTTGAGGAAACGTTTCAATGCAATTATTTTGTAGTTTCATTGGGTTCTTAACCTACCACAATCTGAAGAAATATCGTGAGCTATTCAAGCGTAGAAGGGCAGATTTTCAATCCACCCCGATAAGTTTCTGCTGAATGGAGTAGTCAGCAACTTCTCTATCTCAAATTTGCCTATCAATAAAATACAAGAACTAATATTCTTCAAAATACTCATCTGTGACGTTTCGGAAACCAAATCCGTTAGCGTTTTCAGAACTCTTTCACAAATACTCCCCAGATCAGTTTTCTTATAAATGTAAAAAAATTGATATTGACATATATCTTTCGAGAGTGACAGCCAGGTGCGATTCATATCACGCGAGCTGTTTGAGATGAAAGCATCCGCAGACAGCATTGAAAGCAGACTTCTTCAACTTTCGTCTCCCTCAATTGCTCTCTCACTATCTTGAGTGTCATTCCATTCTACTGTATGATCTCCATCGGCAGTGAGAACGTGTTCTGATAATTGTGAACCACCAATCTGTTCTTGTGTTTACTCTTACGTACTTCTGAAGGTCTGGAAGTTTCACCGATACATTTTTGACCGCAAGAAAGAGGGATTCAATAAATACCATTCTTTGTGTTTTCTGTTATGATTTTCGGTTCAGTGTGTGTCAGTATTGAACTTGAAGTATTTGTTGTTTCGAAGGTTGATGTCATTTTTGAACTGAAAATATTGTATTTATAATTGTTCTAACTTTCAAATTAGAGTATTAGAATTGTCGAGTCCAAATTGGAGAATGATGGAAATATGATCAGTACTTGAATGTGGATGCTACAATGGATATCGTAAACCTATGTACAGAAAAAACATATTTTCAGTTCAAGAATGAATTTCATCAACGAGAATTTGGGATGGCTATGAGTTCACCTCTTCCTCAAATTCTGAGTTATATTCAGATGGAGCATTTCGAGTAGTGGTTTTCGGTAGTGTAGAGGTTAGTACGCCCGCCTTCCAAGCGGAAGACCGGGGTTCGATTCCCCGCCGGGCTACCGTGCTGGGAATCACACTTTGAAAGGTAAGGCATTGTTGATCAATTGCTCGCACAAGTTTCGACTTCCGTAGGTTGACTTTCGTCAGCTGGTTAACATTACGAACAATTTCAGAACCATAGAACAATTTTTATGGAAGTATGTTGGAAATATTGTCACGACACCAGCTGGGTCGTTTTGGTAACCAATTACCAATTTTTACTTATTGGGGGTTCCGCTCTGAATGTTGTTTCTTTGATTCATTAACCCAGTTCATGAGGTGAGGTGGTGAGTAGTAGAACAGTCGGATAAAATTAATACATCATGAGGTGAGGTGGTGAGTAATCGAAAAGTCGGATGAAATTAATACATCTATTGATTGAACGGATAAAACAAACCAATCGTACTTACAAATAATAAATCATCATTGTCACCGTGTGTCACACCTACGGGGACCGCCATCCAGTAACTAACTATCAATCATTCCCTCAATCCCTCTCTTTCAATATCCAGGTGAAAAATCTCTGTCAGCGTTTTCAATTCACATTGTGAAAAGCCAACATTTACCGAAGTGCTGAGACAGCGATCCCAGCAGCTAGTTAACATTACTTGATAAAATGTGAATTGGATACTTCCGAATTTTTCGAATTCAAATTTCGAATTCAAATTCAAATTTCGAATTCAAATTTCGAATTCAAATTCCGATTTTCAAATTTCGAATTCAAATTTCAAATTCATGTTTCAAATTCAAATTTCAAATTCAAATTTCAAATTCAAATTTCAAATTCAAATTTCAAATTCAAATTTCAAATTCAAATTTCAAATTCAAATTTCAAATTCAAATTTCAAATTCAAATTTCAAACTCAAATTTCAAATTCAAATTTCAAATTCAAATTTCAAATTCAAATTTCAAATTAAAATTCAAATTTCAAATTCAAATTTCAATTTCAAATTTCAAATTCCAAATTTCAAATTTCAAATTCAAATTTCAAATTCAAATTTTAAATTCAAATTTCAAATTCAAATTTCAAATTCAAATTTCAAATTCAAATTTCAAATTCAAATTTCAAATTCAAATTTCAAATTCAAATTTCAAATTCAAATTTCAAATTCAAATTTCAAATTACAATTTCAAATTCAAATTTCAAATTCAAATTTCAAATTCAAATTTCAAATTCAAATTTCAAATTCAAATTTCAAATTCAAATTTCAAATTCAAATTTCAAATTCAAATTTCAAATTCAAATTTCAAATTCAAATTTCAAATTCAAATTTCAAATTCAAATTTCAAACTCAAATTTTGATAAATATTTGTTCGGTATTCCGTTGAGAGACAAAATTGATGTATACGAGAAGTTGCTGACTAATAGAACGTGCTCCATTCTGAAGGAACTGTTTTTTGATTAACGCAGCAACTTATCGGGGTAGATTAAAAATCTGCCCTTCTACATCTATATAAAATATATACATCTATGTTGCTGATTTCAATAGTGTAACTGTAGAATGCAGAAATAAATTATGCCTATTCATGGGAAAAACTGAAAAAAACATTTTTTTGTTCCACCTCTTTTCAAGCGACTATTTTGGATTATCGATTATACCGTGTGTCACAGGCTCATGGTACACCCCCGTTTTCTCCTTTGTTTTTCTAGCTATATTTTTGAGATTCGGAACATCGAATAAGCTCACTGAACAGCATTTCTCGACATATCTGAAAGAAAAAAACAACTTCCAATTTTTCCGGAAATGACATCAACTTTCGATTCTTGAATGGGACACCCTGTATATTGTTACATGATCGGCTAGGGATGATCATGAGGAATCCAACGATACCAGGTTTGATGATGTTATCTCCAATGACTGCGGAGATATCGCCATTTATATTATCCATAAGCTCAATGAGTGGGAGAGAGAATTGGATTGACCCGCCAGTAAAGTTTCTCTCTCCTACTCGTTGCCCTTATGGATAATATAAATGGCGATATCTCCGCAGTCATTGGAGATAACATCATCAAACCTGGTATCGTTGGATTCCTCATGATCATCCCTAGCCGATCATGTAACAATATACAGGGTGTCCCATTCAAGAATCGAAAGTTGATGTCATTTCCGGAAAAATTGGAAGTTGTTTTTTTCTTTCAGATATGTCGAGAAATGCTGTTCAGTGAGCTTATTCGATGTTCCGAATCTCGAAAATATAGCTAGAAAAACAAAGGAGAAAACGGGGGTGTACCATGAGTCTGTGACACACGGTATACTTCATCCACCAATTCAAAACTTGATTCCTGTGAATATATCATTATAAATCATGATTCAAATTTATTTCAAAACCGGTTTTCCATTTCAGATGAACGTATCTTGGAATATGATGTAGATGAGATTATTTTCGAGGAAACTTCACCATATCAGAAGATACAAATTGTTCATTCCAAGAGCCTAGGCAACATGCTCGTATTGGATGATTTACAAAGTGAGTCCAAGTGTAAGATCTGTTTTTCTTATTTCAACTGTTCATTCTAAAAAATTCTAGATTAGGTCATAATGAACCCTTTTTCATCTTGGGGGAAATTTCATTATTCAAAACAGTTAAATATGATCTAGATCTCTGGAAGAAAAAATTACATTGATCACTTGATCAATCATAGATAATATCACCTCGATTTGTGTTCTGAAGGATCGACAATTTTTGAATTTGAGGTGCTGACTTTCATTTACTTCGCATACTTCTAGGAGATGAAGGCATACCCCATCCCTCAGTTTTTTTTTTTTGAGCTTTCGCATCAAGCGAGTGAGTGAGAATTTTCGTACTAATTTTTACTACAACAACTTTGGCATCGAGAGTACGCTCATCTTACGAAACATGTATTCCAAAATAATATTTTTATATCGTGTAGACAATTTTCGAGATATTTACCTCGATATTTGCATTTGAAAAGGAATTTACCTAGAAGTTTTGAGAACGGAAGCGGATTTAGTTTCCGAAACGTCAGCGATAAGTATTTCCATATATATATATATATATATATATATATATATATATATATATATATATATATATATATATATATATATATATATATATTAGTTCTTATTATTTATTAAAATTTGAATTATACGAGAAGTTGCTGACTATTTGGACTTGTTCTATCCAGAAAGAACTGTTTTTCAATAGACGCAGCAACTTTTCGGGGTAGATTCAAAATCTGCCCTTCTACACTTGTATAGATTCCAATATTAATTCTTATTTTTTCAGATTATGGTAGGTTACAAACCCAGAAAACTACGGAACAAATATTGATTCACCACGAAATAATGACGTTCAAACAGTATCTAATATTTTCCTTCTGATAATCTTGCCCATTACTCAATATCGCAACACCATTCTTCCAATTCTCTGTTCAATGCTTCGTGAATGACAGCGAACATTCGATTCCACCATTTTATTGATATGAAAAATTCTGGAATGTTTTCAGGGTCACCGAAATCATTCTATTACCAAAATGTTACAAAAATACTGAATTCAAAACGTCTTCGCAATATCACAAAATTTTTTAAGTTGCATATTTACACATGTAACTAAATTTGAAAAGTTAAAAAAAAACTTCAAACTACGTGAAGAACTATTATATCAATTCAAAAATTACGAAAAAACATCCATCCACCACAAAAAGATCCTCAAACAGTGATCAACTTATGAAAAAAGTATCCAGTCTTTTCCATTGTTTGAACATGCTTCATCGACCTGAAATTAACGCAATTTCTGCCATTCTGTTTCTACTACCAACAGATATTTCTCAATAGTTTCAGTTCAGAAGTGGTATTTGAAACGTAGCACAGTGCAGCAGATCACCTCAAAAATAGAGAAAGATTAACCTCTGGCTTTCAATATTCTTCAGGGTGCTGTGATTACAAAAATATTAAGAAAATTCTAAAACCCAAAACAATTATTCCAGAAAATGTTCTGAAATAATCACATATGAAATAGGTAACTTTCACATTGTATGTATTATATATTTTGGCAAAACTTTTCGAAATGTGGCTGTATAATTTCCTCCGATTTTTCTTTCTTTCACCTATTGCCAACTTCTGAGATGCTCTGTCTGCCCCATTGTGCTTTGTGAACATTTTATCGAAACTATTTTGTCATTCTGAATCATCATTCTGAAATAAAAATATATTCAAAATAATAATGCATTCGGGAAAATTGAAACTAGTTTCAATAAATTTTCAATATCAAATGGTAGTTTTGAGGCACACGACAGGGTGTTGATAACGTTCTAATATCACTTCTGAAGTAAAAGTAATTTTTATGAGTTGATTTCGCAGATGTACCATGCATCAAGAAAGATGAATTACAGAGCTGTATTCTTCTTCAGGCTACAGATCGATAAAAATATTTTCTAGCAAGATATTGCAAGCAGGTATAGCATTTTGAAAATGTGAAATTTGATCTCGACTGAATCTAGGAATCGAGAAAATTTCAAGTGAACGTGGCGACTCGATATTTGATGAAGAGATATGAAATGAAAACATGGCAATTCCTTTTCGAAGCATTTTCGAAAACTTTCAATACAGATTGAATTGAAAGGTTTCACTTCCACACTGTATCAGTATCATCGAATAGAAAAAAAAATCAGAATATATTTGACGATGTCAAATTTTGGGGGGTCCCGATTACCACTTGATAATCAAAGCCGGACTTAGTTTCATCAATTGTATAAGCGAAACCAATTGCAAACTAAAACTTCAATAATTCAATAATTTCAGATATCTCTGAGTCCGACCTTATTTATACCGAGACGCTGATGGCGAGAGGGAAAGAAGACTACAAAGATAAAGAAATTTTAATATTAGGTGAGTTCGAATCTTAATATCCGGAATCATAAGTATATAATCTATACCAAATCTTCAATTGCAATTCAAATGAGTAGTTTCAATTCAAAAGTGCTGAAGTAAAGTAAAATGTACTTCAATATTATTATTATTATCTGATGGTAAGGGTACAAGAGGATAATTCGAAAATGGTATTGGGGAAATATTAATGTAATTCATTGACTATGAATTACCGCTCCCACACATTATTAAACCACATCAGAGTGCAATGCATAATGTACGTATCACTTTTGCACGAAATGTGTGTTGTGGTATTTTTGGTAGTTTGAATTTCAAAAGGAGATCCAGATTCAACTTGAATGAATAGTTGCCACTTTTTTACAGCAGCTCTAATGTATATGATTGATATAATGCACTTACATGGAGGAGCGTATTATCATCAACTTACTCTTCAGCAATCACAAAAAGTTTTTTAGAGGCTCTGAGAGAAATTTATGTTTTGCCGAGGTTTGTATGCTTTATTATTCACAATTATTCGAGGTGATTTCATGGAATGGTCAGGAAATGAATGTTTGATTTGCAAGATTAATTTTCAATACATTTCTTGTTTTGACTGAAAATAGACCAATGTCATGAAGCTCGTAACAAATATATCATTATTGGTTGATATCATTTACCTATGTAGAGGTTACAAATATAATAATGTGTATGTATGAACAATCTGGTTTCGTTTTCATGAATGCGTTTTGCAAAACAATAATATTTTGCAAATCTCAGTTGTGTCACCAGAGGATTGCTCCAAATATGTATTGTTTGTTGAATCTGTCGACAACATTGAAAATATATCAAGAATATCATGTAAAGGATCAGTGAATGATAAACGACAGTCAATAACAATTCACGATATAAAATCACGGCTTAAGAGATTTTAACGACAATCAGTCAAGGAGTCAACTTTCAAAAGATCGTATTTTCAATCCAGAATAATTAAAAGAAGACAAACGTTTTCAACAGATTCCACCACAAACATATGTATTTTTTTATCTTTTCTATAATGGATACATCCGGATGAAGATTGATGGAGTATACATCTAGATATCAATATACAATTCAAATAATATTTTCTCATCAAATTTGTGCTGAGTTCACTTCTAAATAGATAGCATGGAGCGACCTATTGGAATAAGAAAATACTGAACTAAACTGTTGCTGAGATTTATGGGAAGTGGAAAATGTTCGATGAAAAGCTCAGATGAAACTACTTACTTTAGATTTACCAACACTAAACTGTACCCGAAATTGAATTTCGAATTATTCTGAAAAAACTCTGTATCGCCACCCAGCGGTCGTGGTTCAGTGAGTCTTTGTCAGTACTTATCCCCCTTTCCAGCAAGTGGTGATAGAAGTTTTTCCTACATTTCACAGACAACCCATTGACATCCCAAAACATTTATATAATAAGGATTTTATTCAGAGGATTATTATTTGTAGGTGGGGGAGATGGGGCGCTCCTTCACGAATTGCTCAAGGAAAGTCCAAAACAAGTGATAATGTTAGAAATCGATGAAGTTGTTATGAAAGCGTGTTCTTTATATATGAGGTCAATATGTGGCAGTGTCTTAGATAGATATACAGGAGATAGTTATAAGGTGAGTATAAACTGCGTAACATTTGTGCGAAGAAAAAATTTCATTTAAAATCACCCTTCAGCGGAATGAAAATGGCAACCCATCTTAAATATTTTCAAGTGATACCTCTGATGTTTTTTTTTTTTTCATTCGGGTAACAGATGAGTGGAAACCTAGCCAAATCGGATTCTTGTACTATTCAAATTGAAACTCTCTCAAGTTATTCATTCAGATGAGCGATAAGAACGTTCTTTACTCAGTTCCTACAATAGAGAAATTTCCATAAGCATAGCGAGTTTTGACATCATATCTAGATATTCACTGCAAACACCATTTATTTTGTCCATGAGCTCTGATTCCGATTACAGAATGGTGAAATATTGCTATGCTCTCTGCTCCGGTTGTGTAATGTGCACTTCACGTATTCCCATGTAAAGAGTCTGGTAGCGTCATATCAGGCAATTTAGCCTGTCATTTTCGGGTATCATATCTGCGTACCTACCAGTTGGAATGATTTGATTCATTCCTAGAAATTTTAATGGGGATTCGTAAAATATAAGGTGAAATATGACGAGAGTCCATTACTTGGATACAATATAATAGGTGGCTGAGATAATAATACCCCAGAAATATTTCTTGTTGAAAATCAATACGCATGTAGACTTCTTCTGGTTCGCTATTCCGATTCTCGGAAGTAAAGAAGCATGGCAGATATAGATTCGAGTTTTTAAATGAGGTCACTTTACTATCATTCTCATTCGCATTTATCGAAAAAAACAGCCTCGAGCATCGACCCAGCCAACACATGAGAACATCGCTGTAATATCACAACGTGACATGTAATATTCCAAACTTGTCGCAGGGAATGTACATTCAGGTCACTCATATGTCGCGATGTTCTACTCAGGTGACATAAGTCACAACGGAAATGCGACGATTTTTGCCACGTGATAACAAGTTGTGGGCCGTGATTATGACACGTTTTGCGATATGTATGTGCTAAATTTTGTAACGTAACTGCAACAAGTTTGCGATGTAACTTTTACTGTTTCATTTGCGAAATATGAAAACAAAATTCAATTCAAATATTAATTGATATTCATGAAAATAACATAGGAACGAAATTGTTCAAGTGTTTTTCAACAAACTGTCATCTTGGAGTTGATCCGTTGGTTTGTCGGTATTGAGTTCCGACGTTTCGCCATCAGTGCTGTTGTATAACATCATGTTTTTGAAAAAAGAAATGAAATATTTACGAAAGCTCGACAAGTAAGAACCCAGCAATCACCAGGCAGTAACAGTTAATTCGTATGGAAGTAACCCAGCGAATTAGAGCTCGCATGCGAATTCCAAAGGACTGCCTGTCCCGACACATTCGCTGCCAAATGCCGCCGCATTCGGTTGAGGAGTAAAATAACTGAGAATAACAAAATAAACAATGGAAGTCCGAACCAATACCACTCAACAAGGAAAACCACCTTCAGGCAAACGTTTTATTTACCAGACCGTGCGAATACCATATCGTAAAAATCCTGTAAGAAGGTTGCGATTCTGTAATTGGATCAATAGAAGGTGCGGATAAACAAAAATTTTGCGCACATTATTTTTTGGGGAGACGAAACGACATTAACAAATTATGGTATCTTCAATCGAAGGAACAAACGTTTTCATGACACAGAAAGTCCAGAAATTGATTTTTACTTAACTAGTCATTCAAAAGTTACCAATACGATACCATCAATAAAGTAGCTACCTCGTATGATATAATGGCCACGTTTACACCGTCGCTTGGTAAGCTGACTAATGACTTTATTTTAACCAAATCGTCTTGGTCATCTTGGTGTAAACAGTACATTTAGTCAGGTGACCAGCTTGGTTTGGTACCCAAAATTGTTGCGTACCAGACCAAAATAGTTAAGTGACCAAGATGGTGTAAACACCTACCGCCTTGACTATCCGCAAGTTATAAAATTTGGTTTGAATCTTTGCTAAGCATAAGTCCGAGCTCCGTGTATTTCGTTGTTTTATCATTTTATTATCATTATCCTTACCTGTTTCATTCTCAACTCCTGATATTTTCTCATATTCCTTCTATGAATTTTTGATAATCTCGCCTTTCTTTCACAATTCATCATTTGCCAATGTACTACAATTGCCCTTACTCTCAAATCCATTTTTCTATATATTTTTGCTATATATCAACTCAATACGCAACCACATATATCAAATCCAAATCTAATGTTTATTATTTCTGATTTTAATCCATGAATTATTTGACGTTTTCATGTCAAAAAATATGAGTTACAGCAGAGTTGCAAACCTGTTTATACTCCCGTCATATTCTCTGGTATGCTTACCAAATAAGAACCATACTGTTTACTAATTGAAGATGGTGTAAACAGGCAGTAACTTAATGACTTAGTCTGAACTTGGTATGGTCAACTTGGTCAGAATACCAAATTAGCGCACGGTGTAAACGTGGCCAATGTGAGTTGCTAGCACTGTTACCAACCCTATTGTTTCAACCAATGACCTAGAACTGCTAGACGGCATTATTTACACTTTTTTGTGGTCCCTATGCTCGGTCACAGTCTAAGCTCGGTGTTTGTTATGATTCAGTAGCTGGGACAGTGTTGTCACTCAACCAAAAATCGAAGTAGACTTCTGATAAGTATCTCATTATCCTCCTTCAACAAGACACCAAAATTAATATATGAAGACATGTTATGAGGTTTAATTGAATGAAAGAAAAATAAGATCATAAAATTCCACTCTATGGTGGATTATAAACAATGGTGATTTATTCAGATCATAGACTTTTGAGTGACAATCGATGGAAGCGGCAACAACTATTTCTGTATAGTTGTCATTCATGAACATTTTTCACATTCAAATAATTTTTATTGTTAGTGTTTATGAAGTGTTACGGCCATAAATTTCAATAGCAGCAGCAGTGATTGCTTCTAAAAACAGTTCAAATTGTGTTTTAAGTTTGAGCGAAGTAAACATAGGCGTAGGTTGTTGTTTTTGCGAGGGTGGTGATTTATCACTGCCAATGTTCATGATAAATAAACTATGAGATGGAAGTATAATGTAAATACGGAAATGATAAAATAGGTTATCGAATAATTTCATTCCGGAAAATGCATAATATGAACAACCATATTATGGGATAGAATAACAGTACGTAATAACCAATGTTCATCCATAATTTTGAAGAAAACTTCATGGCTAAAACGTTGAAGGCGTAAATGTGTGATATACCTTCTATATGCACATCCCTGGTAACTGAACTGTCTATGGATATACGGAAAAATTACGATGTTTGATATTTATATTTCGTGCTTTCTTGGTTTATGAAATATCTATTTATACATTGCTATTCGTCGTAATATAACAAATTATGCTACCCTATTCATTATACAGGTTGTTTCATACGAGTTCAGATGAAATTCGTCTATTTCTTTCATAAGCTATCCTACTTCGTTGCAAAGTCATTTACCTCACATTGTGAGGTAAACGGTTTGGAATGGATGCCATGATGGCAAAAAATTCGTTTTCAGCTCGAGATCCCAGTCTACAATGATCGATAGCCCTCCACCCAAACGGTAAATACGGTCAATGTACAGTGACTTATACTCATATTTAATCATTTTCGAAATATTTTGAATGAGTTCATACTGTGAGTGTTTGCGATTTTACCGAAACAAATGCATTTCTACTAGAGAGGTAATTGATTCCATTTCAATAAATCCAAAATTTCAATGGGTATATTGTCTCCAATCCCGTTAAGAATCACTTAAATATGGACAGGCCTGAAGAAAGATACATTTCAATATTTTTTAATATATTTTGAACCTTTTTCGGAGCACTCAGAGCGATAGTGGAGTCAACAGAAATCCAACAGCAAGATAGTTTGAGGCTGCCTATAAACGGCTTGTGGTAATATTTCAGCTTCATCATGTGGAAGACGTGGGATTACACACGATGATAAAGTCCAAGATTTTCGGGACACAGGAGAATATAAATATTTTGAAACTTATCCCTACTTAGCTTTTGATCAGTACTCATACTATCTCTCATCTTTCTTGGATTCAACACGTACTCAGGACAAATAGTCTCATACATTTCAGGGTTTGTTATGAGGTGTTTGAAGAAATCTATCACCTGCCCGAAATGCCGTGAACTGTTAGAGATGAATGAACCATTTTCTCAGTTATAAAAAAGAAACGAGAATCAATATTTTTGATGATCTCGGGTCTCACCTTTACGACAGGATCATCTCCTGTTGATGAAAATGCCTTCAAATTTAATAAAAATGATACTGCAGAAATATTTCAGAATGAAAATCCATCACGAAACAACAAAAACGTCAGAATCACATCTCAGGGAAAGAATAATAACCAACAAAACAGAAGCTATTTTATTTCGTTATGAATGAAGAATGCAAAAGCTCTATTATAGCGTTTCATTGTCCTATCACTGATTTACAAACAAGAGTTGTTTCCGCAACTACTCGATATTATCCTTCTTCTGTTGATGCCCTCTTGGTTGGCAAAGTGCAAGTATATTCAGTTTTTACTTTGTGTTGACATATATTTTACTTTTTATATCAAAGACTCCATTCATACTTAGTGCTATTGAATTTTGGCCACCTGGTATACATTTCTTTTCATTTTTCATATGCTTATGAAATTGTTAATGAATACATTTTTCAAGCTCGACCTTTGTCACTATGTATATACTTTTGTTTCCATTGAAATTTTATTAAAGGCAATTTGTTCCTGAATCTTCATGAAGTTCACCAATATACTGATATTTTCTGCATGAAAAATTTGAACCGACTTTAAGAGTTCATAATATTTTCCCTACAAAATCTGTTTACGGAATTATAATACCCATATGCTTCCTCATGCATGCGACGCATATGGTTCGGAAGCTCCTCCCCTCTAGTAAGATCGTAGTATATTTTTACTCCATCTCTCTCTAGCTCTTTCTGTTCAGCTCATTAGCCTTATAGGTGGACTAGCAAGGGACCATGGTTTTGGATTGTTTATCAATGACTAGCTCTATCTGTCCTCTCTATGATCTAAGGTTTTAACAGTAGAGTGAGGGTCAATTTATACATCCTAGTCCTTATCCGAATTAGTGTTTTAATCCTAGCCTATTTCTTAAGAAATTATGTATCACCAATTTATACAACTTGAAAAATTGAAACAATCGATGATAATTTTGAGAAACAGAAGCTAAATTTTGTTTATTCTTTCTGAATATTTTTATTGGTTTGGTGCATATTCTAATGTATGATTTCAACAAACTTTCAATGAGCTTATTTTGTGAACTTTCTTTGTAAAAATAAGATTCGACAAGATATACTTTGAAATTTCAAACGTCATATGGGAAAAGTAATCACACGCACTCACGACGTTCTCTTCGTCCTAATCTTGATGGAAGTTTGAGTTTGGGAACCCTCAAGGTCACTTTTTCAGGATTGAGACAAAAAACGGAAAAAGTTGTGAAAATAGTCTTATGGCAAGATACACATTCAACTCATTATTAAGATTAAAACTTATACACATACTAGGACTGGAACAAAGATAGATATGTATAAATTGGCCCTGTTTTCGCTATGACATCACTGTTTTCCATTTTAGTTCCTACTTCTACTGTTTTTGTTGATGTATCCGAATTCTGAACTCCGCAAAATGTATTAATTTCAAATCGCAATAGGTCACACCCAACATGTCAAACCGAAATGTAGCTTTCTGTTAGTGAAATAATTTTCATGATCGGATCAATATTTCCGAAAATCACCCCCTACAACAACAACAAATGAAACAAAAAAATCTAGATACTTCACCTCTTTATAATGGTGGAATAGATTTCACAAATATTTTTTGAACACTTCTGTAGATGCATAATAGGGATTTCTCATATATAATAATATATTTCTAAAATATTATATCCTATCAATATATTTTACAGATAATAATTGGAGACTGTTTGCCATTTTTGGATCAATTCATTGAGGAGGGTAGAAAATTTGACTACATTTTTGGTGACTTAACAGACGTGCCAATTTCGGAAAAACTTTCTGGGCAACTATGGACATTCATCAACACAGTTCTGAAACTTTCTATCAGAATCTTGAAACCTGGTGGTAAATTTATGACTCATGTGAGACAGTTTAGTGAAATATAATCTGACTCATTTTTATTGTCGTTATCTTTCAGTTGAATGGCTGTTCCTGTACCAAATCAATAGAGACATTCAAAACTCTTCTGAATCAGCTCAAGCCACCTGTCATGTATACGACGTCCAAGGCCTTCATCCCATCTTTCATGGAAAATTGGATGTTTTTTCAAATTTCTTTTGATAAAAATGAACAGAAATAGTGTTCTCATCACACTTTCCATAAAAATTTAATACTTGACAAGACAACTGTTGAAGTTCTTTATGAAATTTCAAATGTAACTTATGAACTGTGGAAATCAAATAGAAGGTATAGGTACATCAAGATAAGTATATTTCTCATCGCGTATTGCCTCCATAAAACCCTCTCACAAGAACATCTCGCCACACCTCGTGTGGGATCCAATAAATACAGTACATCGGTGAATATCCATAAGTTCATTTATGGGTATGTATGAGTGTGAGTATAGAAATTGCATTATTGGTTTCGATTGAGTTCACTTCAGAGTAACTCTGATGCGTGTAGAAATGGAGATAAATTGACATTCATTGAATATCCTTCTCTAGAGCAATAATATAGTACTCTAGAACGTTAGCCGTTCCTTGTATGTCTCATACACGAACGGAAAGAATGCATAGCCCTTACCGATTATGTCATCATATTGGTAGTCGAAAGATAATTTCACATCTCAGATTTCTGACAGATATTCAAGAAAAAAGATTGAAGAATGTAACTTTCGAATATGTTTGTGGAACAAAAGCGAATTTGGTTCCCAAAATGTTTCGAAGATACCTAAGTAGATTTTATGAATATTAAATTTGTTTAATGTGTAGTTTGAGTTATCCAAGTAATTTGATGTTGTTCTCATTAGCGCAGAAACTATTCAGGTTAGTCAGAGTTTCTACACTTGTATAGATTTCAACTTCACATTTTTTTTGAAATTGTAGTAGATCACACACCCGAAAAACTACTGTTCGTTCTCCAAAAGAACTGAAAACATAAAGAGACGTCTGTCGAATATCCTTTGTCGAACATGAGATGGACAAAAACTGAACACAATTGACCTAATAGAGCGTAATAAGTGTACTGGAGTTGAGCTTTCCCCTTGCCAGTATACATCATGACATTCATTGGACATCCATAAACATTCTTTTATTTGTTCACATATAGGTATATAGACGTGTATATGAGAAGGACATCTAATCCATGAGGTGCATCACCAGTCCATATGAAAATGGACATAACCGGAATAATTTTCCATCTGTACTATTTTGTTCAATTTGTAGGTTCTGCATGTTTATGTATTATTTGTAGATACTGTCTCTCTTTTGATGTGTAAGGCCCAGAAAGTAAAATGATAATACTTGTTACTTTTTTGACTTTTTTTTCATTTTGATTATCATCCCTTTGAACTATTGATGAAATAGAAAATATGAAAATGTCTGGTGTTTCCAGGTCAGTGCGAAGTCATCAAACTACAACAGGACTTGGATCAGCTAATCCAAATATGTTATTTCCACATTTCTTGGAGATATTTTATCTCGTTTCACAAATGATTTCTTTATATTTGGAAAAACCTGATTATTCAGTTAATAATATATCAACCATGAAAATCGTCGACTCTATATCTCCTTGATGATATATATACATACAATACAAACCTTTTTTTCATTCATATATTCATATCAAGTTCGCCTCTTTAATATGATTAATTTGACTTTGAGTTTTGAAACTTCACTCTATCGTCACATCTTAATGAATACAAGCTACGGAACTATCTGTGGTGGGGGTAGCTAACTCAGATTTTCACGAACCCCCCAGTTTCGGAATAGAATCTATCGATCCAGTGGCAAGGTTCGAGATTCCCAGACCAGATAGCACACATTTTCCTCAGGATATCCCAATTCCATCATTCATTTTTACCTAGGGAGTTCTCATAAATCATCCCCTAAATGTCCGTAGGATATTATAATAGTGCCCATGTAGCCGCGCAGAAAATCCTAGCATAATGATCCCCACCCTATCTCAAGTTCGATGCCAGTCACTCCACAGGATATAGTTAGTTGATATCCAGCTGAGATCTCGAGGCAATCCCAATTTCATCACAGTTGACTATTGTAGGACCTCCCGAGTAACATTGAGGTGTTACGTCCTCAGGATTTCCCCACGTATTCCGAGTGCAATGTATAAAAAATACCAGTAAAAATATCCTCGTCTTGTCCTCGACGTATCCTGAGTTTGTCATAGGACTACATTATCTCTCACTGTGATGATGAAAATTATTCAGTGTAGATCCCATTTGAATTATGAATCCCAAGACTTTTGTGATAAAAGTTCAAAAAATCGTACAATTCAAAACAAACTACAACTTTCTACTCTCTTCAACACAAACCGATATTTCCTGCAACCTCCAAGTAAACGAGCTATCGTGTTCGGTTTCCATCGGTTGGATATTCGATATGAATCATCCATTACGACTTTTATCCGATGACAACGGAACGCTCTCGCTCATTCACTTGGGAATATACGAGTAACAAGTATTCAGTAAAGAAACGGAACACATTACAAAATAATTCTTTTTACTGTAGACTCTTTTTAGATAGATATAAACTATACTTTCGCAGCCCTTTTGTTCTAGCCTCTATGGCTCAGTTACTTTGTTTGTGTTTAACGTTGAATTTGTCAGTTCACATAACATGGAGGGAAAAATGGCGTTGGTTCAGTTGTTTTGTAGTAGTTTTTACTCAGTTTGTAGTTGTGTTGGGTTAATTGAATTATAAGAAAGAAAATTGCAGAGCAGCAGAGGTTAATAATGATATTTCCAGGTAAGTTAAATATTAGTTAGAATCGATATGTCCAAAAGAAACTGTGATAAAGCATGTCTTATGAGAATCAAACGTGGAACAGATAGACTTTTGGAGCTTGATAATATCATAATTATAATAATAATAATAGATCTTCATTCATCACAATAAGAAATACAAATGAAACAATGTAACATAGAAATGATGAATAGGCGAAGTTCAGTTTTTAAAGTTTTCTTTTATATTGTTCGGATATCAAAATTCAGTATAACTACAAATAAACATATAAAGTCGAGAAAAAACACATATGTGAGAAATTGCCTAAATCGTTCACATATGTCGTGCCGTAATATAACTGTCGTGTGAGAAACATGTCTTTTAATCTTTTCTTGAAGTTTTCAATGAACTTTCTTTGAACTCTGTAGGAATGGTGTTAAACAACTTTGCCACATTGTAAGAGAAACTTCGAGTATACATTGTTGTGAAATATCTGGGAATGAGTAGAACACGCCTATTACGAGAAGTACCACCGTTTGATAGTGCAACCAGCCTTTCACGTAAGTAAGGCGGAGATCCCGAAATAAGAATTCTGTGCGTGAAAGTAAGCAAATGGATTTCTCTCATATACTTAAATGAAAGCCAGCCAGAATCTCGAAAAGACGGACTATCATACTTTCTGATACCGTAGGAAAATGTAATACAACTATTTTGTATCCTTTGGAGTCGCGTTACATCTGATTGTTGTAAGGTGGGTCCGTATCCGCCTATAGTATTGCTACTGATTTCACTAAAGTGCTTATTCACTTCAAGCGAGTCTACATTGTGGAAGATAAACTCTAGTTCGTATTTAGCATTGTTATATTTTTCACATAAAGCAAGTTGACTAACAGTTTCTTTAATATAGGTACATTGATGAAATAATCGTTCAGATCATCCAGATTTTTCAAAAACGGGGGAATAGATGGAGTTTTGTTATCTCGAAGTACCTCAAGGGATCTGAGGGTATTCCATGTAGCCTTAGAATTCTTTTGTCGAAGTACATAGTTGAGATAAACAGTTTTTTCACGGCGGGCGGCACTAGAGACGTAATTACGTAGTTCTTTATAGTATTTCCATGATCCCGGAGTTCTCATTCTTTTGAGTCGTTGAAAAGCTTTGTGTTTCAGTTCAAGCATCTGTTTTATATCATGAGTTATCCAGGGTTTGGGCGGTTTCGTAGCTCTAATTGTGCGATAAGGAATATGCATATTGAAAATTTGTATTAGATTATCATTCAACAAGGAGAGCATGTCATCAACATCATCTAATGAATAAATAATGCCCCAGTCGACTTGACTTCAAGACTTCTGAAGTCGCGGTGAGTAACGAACTTCTTATATTTTGTTTTGGTTATATCAACCTCTAAAACGATGGCAAAATGGTCGGAAATACATTATCAATAACATCTGTGGAAGAAATGTGAACTAAGTTATTTACAACCAGGACGTCTATGAGGGTCTGGCTGACTTCTGTTACCCTAGTTGGAGACTGTATCAATTGTACCAAACTGTATGATTCTAAAAAATTGCTGAATAATTGACATTTTCTATCAGGAACTAATAAATCTATATTGAGATATCCTATAATAATGAATGTGTCACTTTGTGGAAGAAAATCAACTACGGCTTCTTCTAATTCATTGAGAGAACTTATTATATTGGACCAAGGCGGCCGTTATACAACTACAACAACAAAAGTTTCATGTTTGAATTTTAAGGACACCCAAAGCTGTTCAAGATTTCCACTAATATTAGAAAAGTGATTCTTTACATAAAAAGCTACACCTTCCCCCACACCATCCCTATCAGCGAGCAAGAACTTATTATCCCTGAGATTGAGTAAGTTTGAGTCACTTCTTTCACTGAGCCATGTTTCTTCCACGGCAACGACATCAAAAGTCTTGATCACAAATGTAATTACGCAAAATGTTGAATCCAGTTGACAGAGATCTGACATTGATGTGCATTAGACTGATGTTTTTCTTAAAATCGACAGGCATTCCTAGTTTTGGTAGCTTGATTTCACTTAAATATTTTCAGAATTCGGAATGAAGATAACAAATTTATTTCTTTTCACAAAAAAAAAACATTTAACAATTAGATACATACATGAAAATGGGTGGTAGGAAATTTAGACCCGTACCAATATACACTAGAATTACTTGTGATGGCGAAGAACTCTTCCTGATTTCTCATTCGAGTCTGATTTCTGACGGATTCTTTTGCCTGCCCCCAGATCCGAAAGAGTATATTTTAAACTACCTGCCCTATCACTATACGAAGGAAGGGATACAGCAGTTGCTTCAGAACATTCCGTTGATTCTTCGAGCTTCCTTAGCTTTTCAGCCGTATATACATCTCCATATACAACTAGCTTTTTTCCTTTGATGAACGCATCAAGGTTTTTCGATTTAGCTGACTTCAGGTGGGCCACTAATAGCTTTTGATTTTTTCTGTCCTCGATCGAAAGATCTTGGGATATAGTAATTTTTGTGTGTTTGAGTTTGTAACAGTTCTGAAGAATTTGTTGTTTTTTCAAAAAAGAAATTAATTCTAATTTGATAGTAGGAGAGTTTTGGTTCCGATAGGAGTAAATGTTGTTCGTATCTCGTACTTCCAGTTCAACTTCAAGGAACTCGGAAAGTTTATTTGCCACGTATGCAGCTATCGATGCAGACTCCGGAAGTTCTTGTCCATAAATCAAAATATTATTTTTCCTTGTTCTATTTTCAAGCAACTTACATTTACTCTCCAGTCCCTCAACCTTCTGCTCGAGGGTTTCTGTTCTAGTATTATTTTTATCTAGAATGTCCAAGAGTTCTTCGTTTTTCTTTTTGATTTCCAGTTTGATTTCTTCTTTGTTTTTTTCGCCTTCTTCTCTAATCAATCTCATTGAACTCTCGAGCCTTTGCTTATTAGATAACTCTGCTGTCATTTCTCCTTTATTTTATTATCAGATGTTGGTTTAACCGTACTAAATTGGTGAATCAGCTGATCAATTTGAGTTACTTGCGTGCTACGTAACGTACCTCGGTAACACACTAGTTGCTTCTTTCCACATGTCACTACATATAGTGCAAGAGTGCAAGCGCTGCGAAACATTCCGTAGTCAAAAACCGATGACCACATTTTGATTGATGATTGGAGTTGAGAAAGACTTAATCATATTGTGGAGGTTGCCGGACGGAATTATGGTCCAGTTTTTTTTTCGGTCCCATAATAGTTTTCGCTTCCATCGCTGTAGCTGCGAAAAAAAAATTGTTATTGACTATAAACACCTGGTTTAGGTAAGGTATGTAAAACACGGTATGAGCTAATCCAATAAAAATTTAATAAAAAAAGTGGTTCACCTATTAATAAGTAGTGAAAAATACATTCAGGTAAGTTTTGACAATTATTGCCGATGCATTTGCAAAGGAAAATACAATTGATTTCGCTTTTCCTACAAGTGCAAAACATTGTCAGGCATTCAGCATTATATTTGCAAAGCCTGATCAAAGAATTTGTCATAGGTGGTTTTGCCATTTGCACCGGGTACAACTTTCCATCTCGTCTTTCATTATCGAATTGGAGTAAGTTCGGAGGCCCATGTATTGCAGCCCTCAAGCAATGTAAATACAAAACATCAAAAAGTCTAATAACTTCAGATACAATTGAATTGAATCCCAGCCCGAAAGAGTTTTTTTGGCCGATCCTTCAAACCAAATCCCTCAAAAACTACTATTCGATAGCTTATGCCAAAAGTGGATGTTGAGTACGAAAACACCGGAATCTGCACAATTTTAAAAAACTTGTTCAATTCCTCCACGAACAGCAACAAAAATATGGCTGAAAATCCTTCAATCTGCTTCTAGGTGATTGGACTTCAAATCTAACAATTGAGAAGACCTATTACCTTGGAGCTTGAAGATTTTTTGGAGTCTTCATATCCACCGGTAATGGCCAGCTGGGATTTCGGTTGAAGGACTCGATATAAATATTTGTAGTCAGTTTCAGTTAGTTTCGGTTTAGCAGTGTCTGAGGTGTTCTTTTTTTAAATGATTCATTCGACGTCGGCCTGTTTCCCCTACCAAGGCCAATCATCGACTCCGGTGACCACATTTTCCTCAACCGGAAATTTTGCCGAACACTCTGGTATTCCAACCAGAGGTAGGGATCATTTACGAGTCCAGCAACTATGGACTCAGGACCGCCGGCTTTACGTCTCCTCCGAAGGACAGCAATTCCTCAATATATCTTGTTTTCTTTGATATATTGCCTGCGGGCTATTATATAATACTTTGCTGCAGTTTTATGAGCTTTCGACGCGGTCTTTCCCTGCTGCTCATCTTCAGATATCGAATGACTAGTCAACATGGAGAGCTAGGCCATGCCCGTGAGGTATTCTTTCCATCATTCTTTTGTTGATTAACTATCATGATTGTAACGATCATAGAATCTTCGCCACTTAATGTCCCCTTGAAAGTCATTGTCACAGTGTCTAAGATTTTTCAACAGTGTAGGATATGTTTCGATTCAGTTAGGTAGGTGGTGAATGAATTCGGCTAGAGCTGTATGTTGCGGTGTCTTTCTGTTCGTTACACTGATGTATATCACTAAACACCGCTAATACTTCATGGAGTGTATTGCCTGACAATTTTAGATTTTGACTGCTAAATGAGGCTTGTATGAAAGTTTTCCATTTCGGCGTGAATGTGCATTTCTTCGCGGCATCTTCTATAAGAATTTCATCACACAACTTGTCCTTTGGTATAAGTTCAGTAGTGGATAGTTCCTTCCGTAATTCCTTAGCACACATGACGGTTTTTCTACAGTCTAGCCGAAGTACACGTTCTCCTTAATGAACTTTCTGCCATGAAAACCAAAGAAGGTTGCTTCCTCTCAGTAAGATATGAGAATAAAACCTTGTCACCAAATTCATCGATCAGCATCACTTTGAGATCACGATAAGAACTACATCCTCTACTTCAGCGAGTACAGTCATGCGTTGAGCCAAGTATGTCAATTCAAAAGCGGTCGTCGAAACACCGTCTTTTATATCCGCCATTAAATTGTCAACTGTTTTTGTGATATTTGTTATTGGTCGACCTCTTTCGTTACTAAAAGATATTGGTAATGAAACGTAATTTCTTCAACACGACGTATGATATGGGAAGTTTCTGCATACAAATCTTCCGGTGTTTCGTATAAAAAAAATTTGTGAAAATTTCATAGTATTATCGACGCATTGAAAAACAGCAAAGCTGCTGAAATTTCAGTTGAAAGATTACTTCTTTTTATTTTCGTTGGTCGTATACCACAAATGGAACATCATGAGTCACTCGATGAATCGCTGTTGCTCCTTTTCAATTTGCAGGTCAGTTGATGATCCAGCTACGCCTTGTGTTGTTGATGAAGCTCTTTCTTCCAGCGCTCTATGTAGTGACGACGACGAATTTTTTTTTTCGCTGATATAGCTGGCCATGCAACTTTTAAACCACAAGAAGTGTTCTTCATCAGCATTCGGATCAAACAACTTCTCAAATTTGTATGAAATTTCGTCATTGCGTCGACTTGCTGCATTTGAATAGTTTTTTTCGGTTCATTCACCAGTTCAGCATGATTTTTCTTTCGCCTTTTTTTTTAATCTAATAATTGTAGCGATATTTATTCACTTTAAAGAAAGTTATCACACAATTCGAAGCACTGCTATTTTGAATATTGGAAAATGTATCTGTTATAATAATGGATGAAGTTCAGCTATAACTGAAGTCACAAAAACTGTTGAGAAAAGCGCGGCCCGCTCCAAAACTCGAGAGAAGGTATGTGACGCTGGGAAGGAGATTTATAATAAAACTGGCAACGGGCTTTTCTGGCAACTTTCAGTTCCAGGTTTGAAAGGATCTTGCAAAAACATTCCAGTCGAGAAATAGCGGTCAATGGTTTTTGCATTCTATACAACATTTCTTTTCACAACTACAGCGATGGAATCGAAAACTCCTATTATAGGGCCGAAAAAAAAACTGGACCATGATTCCGTCCGGCAACCTCCAAATTATTATTCATCAAGTCTTCCTCAACTCAAATCATCAATCAGAATGAGGTCATCGGTTTTTTCAAACGGAATGTTTCGCAGCGCCCGCTCTAATATATAAATTTCAATTTTACATCACTAGTAATACAGCAAATATCGAATAAATTCGCAGAGCTACAATGAATGTGCTCACTCGATTCGGTTATACCAATCACTGACGAATATCATAAATGGCGACTTTGAATCAAAATCAAATATCATTATAGAATCCTGAAATTATATTGACAGTCACAATGAATTCAGAGCATCTAATTATGTAATAGATACCGATTATCCTTTATTTCGAAGTGAACATAGAAAGGAATCATTTGCATTGAACGACCAGATGGAAATGTCTTATGATGAGGACTATGATAATTTGTATTTCGAAGAGACAATTTGGAGTTACCATCACGAAAAATGTTTTCA
The DNA here is from genome assembly GCA_032362365.1 of Zygogramma bicolorata. Classification (NCBI taxonomy): domain Eukaryota; kingdom Metazoa; phylum Arthropoda; class Insecta; order Coleoptera; family Chrysomelidae; genus Zygogramma; species Zygogramma bicolorata. Next base: position 40,914 of record JAVJAQ010003727.1, read on the forward strand.
AATTCCAATTACTTGCTTTTCATTCTAAACTCTGGCTATTCTGATTTCAGAAGGCATGAGGAAAATACCGTCCCTAAAAAGTCAAGCAGAAGCCTCATTGGAGGGTACAATTAAGAGCTGGCTATGCGCTCGGCTATGCGTCATGTCAAAGAAAGGACAGATAAAAAGAGAAGACTTCAGTGGATAGTTGGGATTTATTTCAGTTTTTTTCCGTTATATAATAATACGGTTATTATTGAATCCCAAGTTTTTTGTATTCTCTCAGAATTTTTGTATTGACGAATTATGTGTTATATCAATATAATATTCCAAAATGAGTTTTCGGGTCTTTGCTTGACTTGTAGAACATTAGTGATGAATAAACTTCTGTTCATTTGTCAACGTTTCCTTTCATTTCACAATAGTCCCTATATAGAGGCCAAAAAAGGTAAAGAATATACAGGATATCCATAGATATTAACCTAACCTAACCTGACAAGGTCCGCTTTATATCCTTCTGACGTATACAGGATCTCCTGAAAACATCATAATTTGATCCCCAACATATGCCATATACTGGTGATTTGTGCTGGACATCTTGGGGACATCCTAGGAAGTAGGAATTTGATAACATTTCCGCTTCCTAGTGACACTATTGGAACGCATACCGGTATCCTATTGACGATTTAACTTTGTCCCCTATTGGTTCCAAATAGGTCATCGTGCTGTCTGGGTTACGATTCCTCCGAAATCATAAACTTCATAGGCGTAGTCAAGATAAGTCGTGAAATTATTACGTGTGTTTGTTGACTGTGTTAAGTGTATTATCAAGTTTTCCTTTGAAGTCGTTTGTGCGGGGACATTTCTGAAGTGAAGTTTTAATATTTTATTTGCAACATGGGAGTAACATGTGCTGCCCGACTTAGTGAAAGTATAAATTATAACTGCAAGAAGAGCTTCTACAGATTTCCCACTGATGTTGCAAGGTGAGTTGCATTAAACTTTTTCAATCCGAAAAATATCTGAGGCTCCTTGATAAAATACTCTTTGGAAGAACGTGGTGAACATTAAGTGTTCCATTTTGGTTCCCTTTAGTTTCAAACTGTACTTTCCAAATTTGTTGTAATATTAGAAAGTTATGCAGTGAATTAGACTATCACCAAATAAGATTAGATATATGCAGTTTTCTATGCTGGAAAGTTGTATTGATGGTTGCTTACTTTTAAATTCACTAAGCAAAACGAATATATTTTGAAGAGTGTCATTTTTTTGTGTCTTCATCTTTTGTGTTTATTGCAATTTTCGAATTGACGTTACCATCAATTCTTTCCATTCAAAAACTTTCGTGAAAGCACAAGTTTCTGGAAGGTGGCACTGAATAATTTTCCATGTTACGAATATGTTGTCTATGATTTTTTGGATGATTTTTGATATAAATCAAATATGGATATGTTCACGATCAGAGTAATTCTGACTACGAGCATATCATTGAAAGGGAAAGGAAACTGATATATTGAAATAATAAAGTATAGCAGTAATCCAAGGTCAACCAAAATACCAAATACACTTTTGATTATTTTCAGAGCTGGAACTTGGGTTGTCAGTTGTGGCAGAGAAGATCTCTTAGAAAAGTTGGATGGACTGCATGTCAGTCACAGACTTTGCCAGGATCATTGTGAAAATGAAATTTTCACAAACCAACACCGTGATCGACTGAATTCCAATGCAGTTCCTACATCATTTCCTGCTCTCGAGGGATCTTCCAGAGGACCTCACTTGTTAGACCACTCATACACACCCTTGTATGAGTTACCATGCTTAAACCAGCGAGAAAAACCAACTATTCCTAAAATTATTATTTTACAAGAAGTAACAATTCCTCAAGGTAAATTGTGGTTTTTTGAAGTATATTTCGTGAATATTCATTCATATTCAATGTCTCAAAATGATGCCGGAAAAACTACACAATTAATTGGTATTGAAAGGGTTTCGGTAAAGTTTTTTCAGTTTATAACCGTGAAGATAAAATATATCTGTAGTGAATAAACTATTCTGATTCTATACTTCAAAAGAGGTTCAAATATTACCTACAAGAAAAAAATCGTTCAATTTACAAGTTCAATCTCTCCAGGGAACTCATTAACTACAGATATGTCTAAAGTTTGGAATTTCCAAGGTCGATGTGCTAGCCTAATGAGGGTTTCATAATATTGTTGATGTTCATGAGGATAGGTAATATGTAAATTGTAGCTTCTTAGAACTTTGGAATATTAATTCATTTTAATTACCTACCCAAATTAATTCAAATTGATTAAATTGCTTGCTAAAATAGATAGAAAAATACTGGAATTCTTCGAAAATATTGAATTTTCAGTAGCCTGTTCATAAGATACGCCAACATGGTCGCATCATGAAATGATGCCTTATTTTTAGGATTGAGAATGGATTCCTATTTATATTAGAATTATAGAATTTGCTGATGGTTTGGAATATTCAGATTTCATTTGTTAAAGCAGATGGTTCATAATGAAAAATATGGGCTTCTGAATATTATAATAAAAATGTTGGTCCTTATTTGAAAAATGGAGTTGTTGATTGCCTCAATGAAAGAAAACGTTGAATTTTAAAATATTGTCTCACACAGCCTGACTGACTCTTGTGTTTTTTGTTTTGTAGACTCTTCTGCTCCAGTATATGTTACTACAGAGAATATCTCAGAAGATGTAATTTCACCGGAGTTACTGAGTCCAACCTTTTCTACACAGACTACAAGTGAGCTGTCACTCAATACTCCGAAAACAAAAATATAGGGAAACCATTCGCATTTTGAGGAATGAGAATACTTCTTTGAAAAGACAAGTGCAGCAGTTAGAAGATAGCTTCGAAAATATTGAACATTTTTTGAGTATAGAACAGTTTCATAAACTGATTTATAAATTTTGTGGAAACGACGATCCAGCACGTTATGTGAAAATCCAAGTTGGTCAGGCTAACAAAAAACTAACAAGTAGAATTCAAACTGTCATTGTATTTTGCAGGGCCTCAATTATACAGGCAAGTTTTATTGAAGAAATATTGTTTGCTTACCCCGAAAACTCTCATGAAACTCATAAAAGAAATCAGGGTGAGTCCAGGGTTGGAAAATCCACAATTATTCAATCTAATATGTATTAATGAAATGTCGATCGACGCTCATTTATTTTACAATATGGGGACTGATTGCGGGATTGGCTTATTGTCTGAAGGTGGAGATGGTGGTAATGTTTCTAAGCCTACATTGAGTGCATCTATTATTATGGTGAGAGGAGTATTTAGCAAATGGAAACAACCAGTGGCATTCAATTTTTGTCACTCAGCCTATCCAGCTGCGTCATTGAAACAGCAAATTTTTGAACTCATCAAGAATCTCAATCTAATAGGACTCAAAATATATGCTGTAACATGGGATCAAATTATATGCCGTTATGAAAATAATTAGGTGTCACAGCGACTAATCCGTATTTTTTTGTGAAGGTCAAAAAGTATATTACATTTTCGATTTACCCCACTTATTTAAAGCTTTTCGAAATAAGTTGATGAAATATGATTTCCTCATTGGCTATGACAAGATTTCCTGGTCCTTTATTAAAATATTCTATGAACTAGTCAAAAATTACCCGATAAGAGCAGCACCAACATTAACAATGTCACACATATTTCCCAAATCATTGAAAAAAATGAAAACGAAATATGCCACGCAAGTATTCAGCAAGACCACATGTCACTGTCTCGCATCAATGTTTATAATCGGTTTGGACAGGTACCTTCCTAGGCATATAGAACATTCGAGTTTCGATGTTTTGGATTCGTTCTGCACCATATCCTCAAAGCTATATAATATAGTCCGGGAGGCAGCGACAGAAATTTTGCACCAATTCCTACAAAGCTGATTTTATCTCATATTGTAGTTTTGATATGGCAAGTGAACGGAATGGCAGTCTACCACGCCAATATCGGGCCAAACATTAATAATAATTTTTCAAACGTGTAAATAAATAATATGAAAATGCCCTATTCCTACAAGTATGAAACTTTATAGAGTGCTCAATGATACATAAAAATGCAGTATAATGATAGTCTACCGCGTCGGAGGGGAGGCCATCATAGGTGTTCAGAAATTAACTTTTTTGACTTATTTCTACAAGGCTGAAATTTTTTTCTCGAATACTTCAGTTCATGAGAGGACTGAAAAAATAAGTCTAGCGATTATATAAAGGTGCAAAGCCCTGATAGACGCAATGGAATGCACGATCTCCCGAGCGCAGCCGCCGCGCCGATCCGCTATGTCGCTCTGAGTTATTGCATATCGAGATTAAATTAATAAGTATTAACAAAGCTGCTTTTTTATCTGTCCGTATTTTAGCAGCGGCCATCGTACGGGGAAGCCGCAACAAATAGCTTCGCCGGCGTACGATGGCCCGCCGTAAGAGATCTCCTCTGCCTTGGGCAGTGCGAGTTTAAGACTTTGGTCGTCACCCAGCAGATGACGTTGCTTCTTGGAGGTTTACACCATCTGCACCAGTTCCAGATATTTACTTCGTAAGGAGTAGATAGTTCGAAATGTTTGTGTTCACAGTCCAGCCAAGTGTCACTGATGAGACCTGGTGGGTCGAACATAGCTGTCTGGCATTGGATTTGTGAATGCAATCATTCCGAACATGGAAATTCTGTTAACTATAATACCCTTTATCCATTTCAAATTGCCTTGGTTTCCTGAGCATTTCGTATTTTTGAATTCAAAATTCACTCAGAACGACTTAAGAGTGAAAAAAAGGAAAACGCCGAACTGCCAAGTTCTAATATAAATGTGCTACATTATGATATAAAACGGATCAATGTTCATCAACGATGTTTTTGGAACCAACAAATGAGACAGAAATTAATGAAATCATTGGCAATCTGAACCCAAAAAAGCAGCTGGCGAGGACGGAACTCTGTTAAGATTGTTAAGTTAGTCAAATTAGAGATAACGCCAATTTTGCTTCATTTGTACAGAAATCTTTCGAGAGTGGTGTTTTTCCTGACAAAATGAAAATGGCGAAAGTCTCGTCAATTTTCGAAAGTGGCAAGACGAGCAGTATGAACAATTATAGGCCAATTTCTGTTTTACCAGTGTTTTCAAGAATATTAAAAAAATCGTGAACTTCAAATTGACCAATTTCTCTGAGAAGAAAATGTTATCGTTCCATGGACAGTATGGATTTCGCAGATCTAGAGACACGGAGGTGGCCGCTTTCGAAATCATCTCAGACATTCAACAAAGAATTGATGATGCCAAGGATGCTGTCTAGTGTCTTTGGATCTTTGCATTTGACACAGTCACATAATTTATTGAGAGTAATGTTTTACTTTGACATCAGGGGTAAAATTATGAAATGGTTTCAAAGTTATCTGAAAAACAGAAAACAATTCGTGAAAATTGAGAACAGTAAAATCTCTACGAAAAATATTAGCTACGGTGTACCCCAGGGATCAATTTCAGATCCAACACTATTTTCGATATATATCAAGCCCATATTGAATTTAAAGATAAGAGGACACCTTGAAGTTTATGCTGACAAAACAACATTATTTTATTACGAAAAAAATTGATGACATAATGATCTAATCATAATATCACCATTGCTTCGATATCATGAATTGATTATCAGTTTTAACAAATCATCTTACATGAATATTTATAAAAAGAAAATCTACAATGCTGTTATCCCCCTTAAATTTGACGGCACAATTATATCATATAAACAAACAACTCGATTACTTGGTCTATATATAGATGAAACATCCCTGGAGCTCAGAGGTGGACCCCCTATCATTCAATAATTTCCGATATACCTTGCCTACAGTGGGTATTGCACAGTCTTTCAATCTGCAGGGAAATGAGGATGCTGCAGTGCAAACTTTGCAGAGGTCTAACAATCAGTCCGCAGCCTATAACCCGTCGAATTACTTAGAGGTTCTGTGCTGCAATGTCAACTTCTTACACAATCAATGAGCTGGATGGAGCATCTTCTGGTTTCCAAAAATGAGGCCTTCAAACAGTTAGCTAGAACAGATTCAGGCGATGAATCCACAAACTCTCGGAAAGAGTTGGTTTCAACCGAATGGAGAAGATATTCGAAAAACAGAAGGTATTGGGCCCTTTTCGCAAATCCCGGCATCTTCACTCACTCACCCCACGGCGGATACCTGTTCGAACCTCTTCTACCTTCATTAAAAGGTCGAAATATCCTTCCATTGCAGAGAGTGCAATGGAAAGATACTCTTCCTTGATAGTGGCGGCTCCGAAGACGTTTTGTCTGAGCCTGCTGTATATTCCTCATTCGCATAGTTGGTCTTTCACGACTCTTATAAGAGTCGGATGTCCCCTGAGGCCGGTCAGAACTCCTGACTAAGAATCGGAGTTCTATTGCGGCTTAGCCTCAATAGCTTGGCCGTCCTTATCCTGTCGGGTCCCGATATCATCTGCTTTGACTGTCTGCAGCCGTCTATTCCTCTCCACTCCTTACTAATTTTTCAGCGGTCCACTTGTTCAATGCCGTTGTTACTAGTCTCCTTGTTATGCCGAGTGCGGCTTCTTGCTTGGCTAGCTGGTCCACCCGCTCGTTGCCTTCGATCCCCGCATGGCCCGAGACCCATGCACTAGCGTGATTTTTTTCTTCTGTCGCAAGGTCCTCCCTGCACTCCTGAACCAGTCCAGACCTATTTCTGGTTGCATTAAGAGCCCTAATTGCATCCTGACTGTCGGACAGACATAAACACGTCTCTCTGTGCCTAGCCTCACTTCATACATTCTGATTGCCTCCAGGATGGCATACACCTCTGCTTGGAAAACTGTTGTCAAGGAACCTAGCGCGTAGACATAGCTTCTTTCTCCCTTTTCCAAGTGAACTCCTGCTTCGGCTTTTCCTTCTTCCAGTTAGGACCCGTTCGTAAAACAGACCAAGAGTTCTGGGAGAAAGATCACCCGTCCCTCTCCCCACTCTTTCCTATCCGGGATCCTCTAGTGAGATCATCCTTTTCCATCTGATTTTGTCCTCACTTTGATAGCGGATAGTGGGATTTCTTTCTCCGCTACCATTGCGATCTCGGTGTGTCCTGTATCTCGCTAGTTCCCCAAGTTCCGTATCCTCAGATGGGACGCCATCGCTTCCTTCATTATACAAGTTGGAGCGACGGCAGACCCAGCAGGACTTCCAGAGCTTTCGAGACGTTGTACTTTGCCTAGCTTATTGGCTGTGGTTATCTGGTCCACTCTTGGCCACCAGACCACCTCTTCATATAGGATTCTGGGTCTGATTACCGCCGTATAGATCCAGTGGTAGATGTGAGGTTTAAGGCCCTACATTCCCCTCCCACGGCCCGACGCATAGCCCATATAGCCATCACCGTCTTCACGACTATTCGATCGACGTGTCGCCCCCAACTTAGCTCCGAGTCCAGTATCACTTCTAAGTATTTTACCTCACTAGCCATCTCTAGAAGTCTTCCACCCATTACTGGTGATCTGAACCCGTCTAACTTTCTTCTCTTGGTAAAGAGATTCTGTTTCTGTTTAAGTTGGATTCATTGCGAGGCTGACTTCCTTACACTACCTTCTTATGTTCCAGCACGTCAATTGCATTCTCTTACAAACCACGCCTAGTAAAGGGCCCGTCACTAGGACTTGCCCGTCGTCGGCGTATGCCTGGGCGTGGAAGCCGTCGGCGGTTAGTCTCCTGAGGAGTTTGTCCATGACTAGGCACCACAGGCGAGGAAAAAGACAGCTCCCTTGCGGGGAACCGCCCCTCACCCCGATGTCCGCTTGGCTTTCTCCCAGAGACACCGCCACCCTCCTTCGCCCGATGGCCGTTGTCACCCAGTTGATCAGCGTGGGGGGAGTTTCTCTGATCTGCTGTGCATTGCAGATGACATCTGTTTTTGCCTTGTCGAAGGCACCTTCCAAGTCCAGAAAAGTTCAACAAATCGATATAAATAATTTAATATTATTTGCTTTTAAATCTACATAGCTCATTCATAATCATCATGTCATCTACGCTGGCTGTCAAAGTGGTGTTGATTATATCACCAACGAATTGAGGCAATCGGTGACCTTGAAACCAAAGGAACTCGTATTTTTCATCTTTGGTGTACCAGCCATGGTTTTCTGGTAACCGGTCACTTGGATACTGCAAATTAGCATCAAGCCAAATGCTATATATATAGAGGTATGTTCATTACAAACATCCTAAATAAATAAAAGAAATCATTATTTGAATTTAAAGCATTAATAATATATATTATTGTGCGACAGAAGTGATGAAATTAGAACCGCCATTTTGTTTTGCCTATGGTCATACACACTTGAAAATGCCAGCACAATTACACACTCAAAAATGAAGCTTAACTATATAATGAAAAGTTAAACGATTTTTTTACATGTTAGGGGCGTTCCGCCAACCACTCGGAACCATCCAATGTTATCTCGATGATTATTGGCTACCAGAGGACTGCTAAGAAAAATATGATCGATTTTTGGAATTTAAGGGCGAACCGCCACCCCTTTGGAACCGCGCTCAGGGCCTGTCCTGAGAACGGCCCTTCACAACACTTTCTCGAAATATAGGCCTTACGGCCAGTTGCACCGCTTTTCTTGATATGTGCTTTATCTGAGCCAGGCTTTGTTGCTACGGATTTGCCAATCAGCTTCCTTGTTCCTTAACGATTGAGTCAAGCTTAGTTGAATCTCTGCTGAGTTGAAGCGGTGCAACTGGCCCTTAAATAAATAATCTCGCGAAACTGTCACTGGCTCTTAGACTGAGACTGGATGCAGACAGATCCGAAATCCGATCGTACGACGATCCGATAGCTTTCGGATTAGTCTATGTTTAAATTAAGACCAATCAGAAAGCTATCGGATCGTCGTACTATCGGATTTCGGATCTGTCTGAATTCAGCCTAATTGCAAGCAGAGCCCAGAGCCCCAGTATAGCCCAAAACTTCGAAGTGCGGCGAGTGAAATAGATATGAAGTGTTGTGGTTTACAAACCAAAATGCAATGAATTCATTGAAGTTTTCCTACAAAATCGAGAAGAATGTGCTCGGTGTCTCAGTGCTCATTATATAATACTAATACTATTTCACTACATAATCTCCCTATTAACGAAAAAAATCTTTGCCTCAGGTGGAAAAATACATTGAAAATTAGTAAACCAATCATTAAAAATTAGTTTGTAATTAGCCTCCACTTTCTAGAGCGTCTGAAAATATAGTTTAGTGAACGTTTCAGTTACCACTTTGAAGTCATTTTCAAAAATTTGTAGTTTGATATTTATTAATATATATATATATACTTGAAGCAAAGTATAAGTGGTAAGATTGAAACCTTTGCTGTGAGATCAATTACCCTAACACCAAACTAATATCACTAGTTATTATCAATTTTCTTCTGAAACTGATAACCTTCTTAACGAATTCAATAGTGAGTCGAGTGAAATCAGTTCGGCGTTAGGGTAGTTGATCTCTATAAATCCATGATTCATTCCAGTGATTCATTGGCATCCATTGCTTCAACTCTTCGAAAGAGAAGTTTGGTGCGTGGGAAGTGAAGTACCCAACCTAGGTATTTCTTCAGCTTTTTTTTAAGAAACCTTAGTTTCTATAAGGTTTCTTCAAAATATTCGGTAATGTATCTCATGAATTATACAATGTATAATTACAGAAAAAGGTTGTAGCAAAACAAAAATCAGGTTTTTCTCATAATTTATTTGAATAGTAAAAATAAAGCATCTGTTGAAACACTAATCGGTGACATGTTTTATTAAATCTGATATATTGAACCTTTATTTAGCAAAAAAGCTAATTACATGCAAAAATTTCATCGAAATCAATTTTTATTTCTATATAGTATTTTGGAAATGGTTGCGATAATATGTTTACAGAACCCAGATAAACCCGCTCTGCAGGAATATAAGCATTTCCATCCCTCATCAGCCAGCAATATACTGATTTCGTGTGGATGCTCTATTGGAGCTGATGTTTGCAAACATAAACTCCTCTTTTTTTTTATGGTTACTTTCTTCCATTCCACATGCAAAGATATATCCTGCTTTAAACACAGCTTCACTCTCTTTAAACGGTCTAGTTCTGCTTCCCACGTAATCCAGAACACTACATAGCTCCAATTCTATAATAGTCATTTTGATCTGGAATGTAGGTAGGTGAAGTAGTTCAAATTATAACACTCACGAGTAAAATGAGGCTGTAATATTAGCCAAACACGTAACTACCTCAGCAACTCAAGACGTTTAAACAGTAATTATCACTCAACAAGTCCTCAAGAATGCAAAACATCAACTTATATTACCATTACATTAAGATGCCTAGAACTCCTGGTGATTCATCTGATTAGATTTTGTTAAGATTTTTGTAGCGAAAAAAACAATCGATGTCTTTGAAGGTTTTCCCTATTTTTTCGGCAGAGGGCGTTATGTTCCCATTTTTCAAATTTGATGACAAATGTCAAGTTGATTGTCATATTGTCATGTCACTTTGAAATTTTGATGTGTACGATGTTTTTATCGTGTTTATTTGTTGATTTCATTGCTTTTAAATATCGAAACGTTGTTATATACTGGTATCTCATTGTCCACCCATTGTCCTTTAGGTTGCGATCTCTTCTCACTAGCCAATCAAATAAAAGTGGAAGAACCCGACTGCACATTTTCACTTAGTGCAAATTTAGCTTCAGACAAGACTGACAAGAGCGTGTTGGCGACATCTGTACATATTGTACGGAAACCTCCAAAAGCTCAATTATCTACCAAAAATCAAGCAATCCAGATTTCGCCACTTTTATCCCAAACTTTTACAGGTATAAGTAAACACACCAGGGTTTTCAGGCATCTCACATTACATCAAATGGCCAAAGTGAAGCCATCTTGGATGTAGCAGCGTCATCTAGCGGTTGACCGTTTTCGCCTATACCATAACCATACGGTCACAGAAGCACAGAACACCGTATCTATACAGAAGCGCATCTGAAGCGTTCCGACTGAATCGCAAGCTTGGCTTGTGCTTGTGTAGTGTCAACCTCACAATTGTAAGATTTGTAAGTGTGGTTAGGTATAGGTAACAGCAAAGAAGATTTATGTATAACGAACAAGAAGCGAATCTCACAAATTCGACAAATACACCCTGAATGTGCATGTCTACCAGCAATGTCGGCATTTGGCAGTCGGTCAGTAATAAAAACAAACAAGTACTTACAGGTGTTTCTTGTTGAGTAATTTACTGGGTTACTGTTTTTTGCTGGTAGTCTTGCGTAGTCGCAAGAATATAGTATGGAGGTCATGAAATTCTGTAGTGGTGGGGACCACAGGATTAGTGGCAGTGCAGCGGGAAGTGTCGCTTTTTGTTCGTTGTACGTGAATATTCTTTGGTAACAGTAACAATAACAACTAAAGATGGCACCCAAATACAGGCTCATTCATCAACTACTATAACAATCATAGAAGTATGTATAGAAAGCTCATTAAAATTGCAAAAAATATTTATTATGATAATAGACTTTCAAATGCAGAAAACAAGCAGAGAGAAACGTGGAAAATTGTAAATGTGAGGGGAAAAAGCAATTCTTCTCATATTGATAGTGAACTGAATGCTAATGAATTGGGGACTTTTACTGCTCCGTAGCCAAAAATTCAACTGAACAAATATCATCTGACTAAACCCAATCCATTATTTGAAGCATATAAATCCATAGCGAATTCTTTAACGTATTCAGCCACCTCTGGAAATGAAATAATGGAAACAATTTCATTGGACTTGTAAACTTAAAACTCTTCAGGGTGGGATGATATTTCAAAATATTTTCTTGTTTACCAAGTGAAGCAGTGGAAATTTTGTCTGAGGTTATTAATATATCGGTGATAAATGGTGTGTTCCCGGCTTGTCTTAAAATTGCTGAAATCTTTCCGTTGTACAAAGGAGGCGATTCTAATATACCTGGAAACTTCAGGCCCATTTCATAATTGCCAACTTTATCCAAACTTGTTGAGAAATTGATGAAAAAAACAATGCTCGACTTTCTTGACATGCATATATAGAATTCTTTATTCCAACCAGTTTGGGTTCAGAACATCAAAAAGCACAAATGATTCAATATTTTCCTTTCTAGATGATCTTTATCTTCATTTGAATAATGGTGAGGCTGCAGCGGCTGTTTTTTGTGACTTGACAAAGGCATTTGACTGTGTCAATCTTGAAATTTTGCTAAAAAACTCCAAATCTGTGGATTTCGGGGTAATATTTTGTTATGGTTCGAATCATATTTATCAGGCCGTATTCAGATGCTTAACTTCAAAAATGTGAAATCGGACAAAATGAAAATTGGAGATGGGGTACCTCAGCAATCTGTCCTCGGCCCTTTGCTTTTTTATTGTGTATCAATGACCTGGCTGATATTTCTATAGAAGGTAAATTTACAATCTTCGCAGATGACACATCTATACTCTGGCATTACAATAATGTTGATTCCCTGGAAATAAACATTGAAAATGACTTGGAAAAAGGGAAACAATGGTGTGGTGCAAATTTGTTGTCTTTTAATATATCAAAAACACATATAATTTCCTTCAAATGCAATTCAGATCTATAATATTTCTTGATGAGCAACTCATTGACTATAACCAAGAGAATAAGTTTGGGTCACATATCAGCAAATTGTGTGATAAACTATCCTCATCAGGCTGCTTTGCCATAAGATCCAACTCAGTTGGCTATCATGCGGCAAACATCAATGAATTCTGTCTTCGTCCTTCAAAAAAGAGCTGTGAGATAAAGGTGCAAAGCCAGAGTTCGTGATTCCTGTAGACATCTTTTTTCGAAACACAATATATTGCCACTGGCTTGCCTTTTCATATTAGAGACAGTCTGACTCGTGAAAAGAAAGTACAACGGAAGTATTGTGTCACACTCAAGTTATGCTACTCGTCTCACGCATAATATCACTCTTCCTATTCCTTCAACATCACGCATAAGGAATTCAATATTTTATAACAGGAAAAAACTTTTCAACCATCTTCCCCTTTCTATCAGGAAAATATCAAGTGATGTATTTTTCCGGAAGAAAGTGAAGGAACTTTTGTTGATAAAAGTCTATTACACTGCCGAAGAATTTTTCAACGACGACTTCACAACTTATATGGTAAATGAAAGATATAGTCATACCTATATACATCTACATTTTCAACGTGTTAATATTTTATTATGAATTTTATTATATTTCAATATTTCTGTCTGTCTATTATATATTTGTTTTTCCAATATCTTAAATTAGTTATTTACTTTTACGACATATTATATATGCTATTGTACATATATATATATATATATATATATATATATATATATATATATATATATATATATATATATATATATATATATAGAAGAATCCTTTTAATATTCGGGTGTGCAGTCAACAAGGAATTGGAGAAAGTGAACTCTTTATTCTGTTCAAGCTTAGGAAAATTGTGAGAATAGAAAAGTTTTTTAACATGTGCTTACTTACGAATGTGAGGTTAATAATCCTATTTTAATAAAAACATGAAGGACAACATATCACAAACACATCGACCTAATGGTACAAATATAATATAAAACTTTAATTAAAAGATATGATCAAACATACATGAAAAAGAATTGAAAAATGGGAGAAGTTGTTTCTCCTAACGGGCATTGGAAACCATATTTGTAATTTTAACGGAAATGATGTGAAAAGAAGGGAATGAAGTTGACAAGTGACCAATGATTACAGTTTCCTGTGACCTTCTTACCAACACACAATGAAAATGAAAGTGAAATCACCAACTACACAGGAGTAGGGGAGACCGGGGATGGTTGGCACACTTTTCAGATAATATTTTTTTTATTAGACATTTTTCGTAATACAGTGTTTAGTTTTTTTTTCCATATCAATTGATATCTCATTTATGCTTCGGGCAAGTACAAAAAATTAATCTTTGAAGTTGAGAAAGTTTCAGATACAAATTCAGTTACATGTTGAGTGACCTACACAACCTGTTTCCTGGGGTTGGTTGGCACAGACCAAGGGGAAGGTAGGCACAGGTTTGAGAAATTGAAAAACCAATGTGAAAATCATTTCATTATCCTACATTCAACGAAGACAGGTTTATCTCGAATCTGTACATCGACTGGAGTCTTTTGGTTCCTCCAGAAAATGAAGGAGGGGGTAAAATCATTTTAATGTCTTCCAAATTAAAAACAGATCTGTCTTCTATAAGAGGAAATATGAAGCTCCCGTAGCATTTTTCGCTTTTACGCAAAAAAATTACCTCATATTCTCTATCATTATCACCTGGGGCAACAATTTTAGCAATGAAATATTTTCCCTTTGAGCGGTTATTTTCTTTGTCCAGTAATTTTACCAAAACAAAATCATCTTTACTAGGATTCCTATCTATCTCCTCGAAATCATCAGGATTAATTTCAGCCCAGTCCACATCTTCTTCGTCGCTTATATCAACATTATCCGACTCCTCATCTGTCGTTTCCTCTGGTTCAACTTTTTTACTTTTTTGTTTCTTTACATTCTTACTTGTTTTGTTTTCTCTCAATTCCCGTTTTCTTTTGGCAGCAGCTTTCTCCTCTTCAAGGGCGTTTTTTATAGGAGTATCAGTTAATATAGCTGTTGATCTCCTCTTTCTATTATTCCTCTTTGTATTTTTCTTTGGGGAGCTTGGGGCAATGGTCTAAGGATCTCCAGCGGTGACGTTAGAGATGTGTCAACCTTCACACCAGCTGGTATTTGAATGAGTTCTTGTTCAATTTCTATGGCATCATTTGGTGCTCGTTCATCACTCTTCCTCCGGAGTGCGATCTTTCAGCTCTGGTCGGTCTGTTACAGCACTAGGTAGAAATTCTGAGTCATCAAAACATAATCGATTGAACGGAAATTTTCCTGACACTTTAAAACCATTGATGATATTCATCTGACTGACTGCCATAGGAAGTGATGTGTTCACAATACTCGGGATATCATAAATTGACATTGTTGCACTTGGATGGTTCCTCATCCAGGCATCACAGGTTGTATTTACATATTTTTTGAAAGGCCCATACACACTTCTATCGAGAGGCTGTAATTTGTGACTGCAGTGTGGAGGAAATGAAAGAACACACACACCGTTATCTTTTAAAAAGTTCAGTGCCTCTATCGAAAGATGTGAGTCATGGTTGTCTAATAACAACAAGACTGGATGCTCTTTCGAACATCTGACGTTTCTAACAAAATGTTTAACGAACTCCAAAAATTGTGCTTCTTGCATCCAACCCGAAGGGTTCGCTGAACCGGCACTTCCTGCGGGCGCACCATTTAAAAAATGGTCCTTAAAATGGACACGTGGGAAAACAAAAAACGGGGGAGTAGAGTTACCAATTGCTGAAACCGATATGGCCATAGTCACTAGAGTACCTCTCTCAGCTGAAGTAATTCTTCCAATTTGTTTAAAACCTTTTCGTGCAACAACACGATCGGGCTTTTGAATGGTGGTGATCCCCGTTTCATCCATATTCCATATATCACATGCTTCAAAGTGATAACGGTCCATTACTTTCTGTAGATTGTCAAAGAAAGCATTGACGTTGTGGACATTGAATGCTGAGGCTCGAGCCAAACTGGTCGCTTCAGGAGTGCGAATTGACAAACTGGAATTTCTTTTCAAAAAAGCGGAAAACCAATCGGGACCGGCCATTGTAGGTTCCTTCCAAGAATTGGGTATTTTTTTCTTCAAATACACAGCATGTTGATATACAAATTTTCTCACTTCTTTCGGAGAGAGTCCAAAATACATGTCTGCAGCCTTTTTCAGATATTTACACAGATCATCTTCTTCGGATGTTGAAAATATCTGAAGATATAACAAAACTATAAAACTGTTAAAATTTCAGACAAAAGTATACCTTTCTATTTGGTTGGTAGCCAATGAGTTTCTCAAATTCATGGGCATCATTAAGGTTATCATCTGAGATCTTAGCACAATATCTTGCAAGAGAACGGAATGGAATGTCATATTTCATAGCGGTAGCTCTGATACTTCTTTTTTCTTGCCTAACCTCCTTTATTGCCCTCAAAACAATATCATGAGGTTGACTCGCTCTTGAACTCTCTTCTCGGATTTCTAACCATTTTGACTAAAAAAAATTCATTGTATAACTTTTACCGCCTATGGGGTTGGTTGGCACAGTATGCCAACCTACCCTAAGATCTCTGAGCCAACCATCCCCATTCAGTTTTGAAATATTTCAAACAATACCACTCGTCATATCAGCTATATTTGATAAAAACCAATGTATGAAATGACAGCTTATAAGTTAGGTATTCGAACACATATACAAAAGTTTTAAGAAAATCATTCATATTTACATAACAAGAATTCAAAGTGAAGATCGATTATTTACTCGGACGATGAAAAAACCCTCAAGTACTTACCGTGTCAAAAAAAACACGACTGCACTCGTCACCTTCTCACAAGTAACTGAGGCAAAGTCAGTCTACAATCATGTAGTTCGACGTTGTACTCTAGTGGCAAGTTTATGAAATATAAGGCATGTGTCAACCAACCCCTGTAGCCAACCATCCCCGGTCTCCCCTACCAAATGTAAAGTTATTATTATTACTGCCCAGTAGGGGGCGACTTAGTAAATATGTTTTTATTAAAACAGGATTATTAACCTCACATTCGTATGTAAGCACATGTTAAAAAACTTTTCTATTCTCACAATTTTCCTAATTCATTGTAGAGTTCCTAATGAAGAGCCAATAAAGACTCGAAAGCTTGAACAGAATAAAGAGTTCACTTTTTCCAATTCCTTGTTGACTGCACACCCGAATATTAAAAGGATTCTTCTTTAACTTAGACAGTCTTCTAACCTTCTCACATATATATATATATATATATATATATATATATATATATATATATATATATATATATATATATATATATATATATATATATATATATATATATAATTACATTAATCTTTATACAAGCTTCGTCAATGAGAGTGTATCTTAGATAATAAAGCATATTTTGATTGATTGAGTGATAATTGAAACTGCCCAAATATCCCTTCAGAAGAAGAAATGCTAAGACTGGAACGTTTACAAAGGTGTTTCACTCAAAATGTATATCAACCGACAGTTTGAATTTACCGCCAAATGGCATTATACAAACCAAGCGGCACTTTGACCTCAAAAGGTCAAATTGTTTTAAATTTTCATAATTTTCGTTCCTTGCTCATTGAAATTGAAATGCATCACCATGAATGTGTATATAAATATATGCAAGCTCACAGAGAAGGTAAACAGAACTCTTGAGGGACCGTCAGGTACATACTGGGATAAGGAAAAACTTCAATATGTGGAAACCTAAATATATTTTTAATCGCAATATACCAAAATAATTCACAGAAGAAACATTCAGGGCTATTCACCAAGTAAAGTGGTTATCGCAGTTGCTAACCGTCGTAGCAACTCTGATAATAACTTGCCATAATGACGGTGGTAAGCTGTTTTCCCTTAACAAGATTTCTGAAGCAGTTGCCTGTAAACCATTACTCACAGCAACTGGTCATTATAGTAGCAACTTAACTTGAAAAGTGAATAGCAATTTCGCGCTTAGCAACTGACCTTGAACATAACGACAATTTTTAGTCGCTATCCATAACAACTCTGCTTAGTGAATAGCCCTGATTATATCCCTACAACTATCAGGAAAAATAATCCAATTCAACTTTACATAACATTTTAAATGTCATTTCATTTATCACAATAATAACAAAAACAGACTTAGTCGTGGTAACACTTTATGTTGGTATGTTCAAAAAATAATTTTATCTACACCCGTACTCTAATAATACACTTATATGCCCACAACCCGTTTTATAATGAAATCCATTACGATACAGATTTTCATTACGATACAGATTTTCAACCAATAGAAACCCATTATTCTTCAATCAAGCATGATGTGCAAGCTTTGCATTTTGACGTTTGTCAAGTCAAAATCAGTAGGTATTGAATTTTGGAAGAATTTAGTCACTTTTCGATAATCGAATGAAAATGTCTTTTAGCAGTGATATAGAAGAATTGCCAGCGACCCTCCACAGATGTCCTAGACAAGAAAAAAATGAAATCGAAACGATTATATTTTTCATTTGACAAATGGAACACATATGTTTTTATTTTCAGCTAAGCTATATGGCCTCTCATGTCCGAGTGGTCAAAGGCGCCGATACGTGGAAAGTTATGTCCAGGTTCAAATCCTGACCTCGACAGAATTGTTTTTTCTTCATTTCATTTCTTATTCTTGTATTTTCCGTGATTATACCATTAATTATAATTTTGTAGAATTTTTCAAAGAAATACGATTGATTACCTTCTATTTTTGTGTTCAATATAAATACCTAATAATATAATATTTTTAGTTCTTCATTATTTATCGGATGTAGATAAAATAGCGTATGCAACTCTCATGTAATGGTTATTAATACACTCGCATAAACCATACGAAACTCACCTTCGGCTCGTTTCGTATCCCGGTTTATGCTCATGTATTAATAACCAGCATTACACGATCGTTGCATAATATACTATTATATCCTATCTACGTCCTCACAACTAACCACATCCAAAATATCAGCCAAATACACCACAGACAGACCAACTTTGACCAACTCAAAGTAAATATATAAGTGTCCTGTGATCAAATTACCACTGCAACCGATAAAATTCAGCGGTTGTTCGGGTTACAGATCTGTACCTCGGAAGGATAGAACACCATGTCCATTTTTTTCAAAAATGACATCTTTCACACTTCAAATCAGCTCTTCTCATATTTTCTAGAGGGATAGAACACTATATCCAAACCCATTTAATAACGGAAATAGCTTCTTTCAAAAGAACGCCAAGTCCACTATTACTTAGAGGGATATAACACCATGTGGACTTGATGTCTTATCCCTCTACAGCAAGTGACTTATTAATGGACATAGTGTTGTATTATACCTCTATGCAGTCTGGTGTTAAACTGGTGTTTGTGTATTGTTATAATTTGTTGCAAAGTAAAAAGGGCAAAGTTGTTCCCGCTAGAATTATGAAACCTCCTTGTTCATGTAGAATGAAGTGTTTCGAAACAATATCAGAGTGTGACAGACAAGAAATATTCAAGTCATACTGGAGTGAAGACAAAAAAGTAGATACAAAAAGACAATTCATTTTGTCATGTGTGGAGAAACATAGGATTGCCCGTTCTAGAAAAAGAGACCCTGGCTCTAATAAGTCAAAAGAAACTACTCTGCATTATTATTTTACGGTGAATGGCACACGAACTAAGGTTTGTAAACTAATGTTTTTGAACACACTATTTCAAACACGGTATCGTTAATGTTTTGAAGAATGTTGAGCCAGGTGGAATTGTTAAAACTGATCAGAGGGGCAAGCAACCACCAGTCAATAAAACTCATGATGAGACTATTGAAAGTGTGATGAGCCACATTTCTTCTTTCCCACGTTATTTCAGTCACTACTCCAGGGAGAAGAGTGAAATGAACTATTTGTGTACGGAGCTTAATATAGAGAAAATGTATCAATTGTATATACAAGACTGTGATACAAAAAATGTCGACCCTATGTTAAGAGCTAAAAAATGGCTCTACTATGACATATTTAACAAAAAATTCAAATTGTCTTTCAAACCCCCAGAAATTGACACATGTGATACATGTGACAGTTTTCATGCGAGACTCAGAAACAATTTAACTCCAGATGAAAAACAAACAGTTGAGGCAGATCATACTGCACATCTCAATGAAGCCAAATTCAGATATGACTTGAAAAGCATGGACACCACAATGGCGAAGAATACAAATACCCTTAAGGTATTAACTGGTGATTTGCAAAAATGCTTGCCATCACCTCTCACTACTAATTGTATAAGCTTTTACAAGGGAAAACTTTGGACACTGAATTATACATTGTATGATTCATGTGATTCATCAGTACACTGTATGATGTGGGATGAATCTAAAGGAGCACGTGGCGGAAATGAAATCGCATCCTCATTTCTAAAATGGACAGATACTGTTATTCCTGGCAGTAAGATTGAACGAATTGTTCTTTGATCTGACAATTGTTACGGCCAAAATAAAAATCTGAGTATTATTATGTGTTTTTTTTTTGGATACTTAATAAGTATCCCCAAATTAAAACCATTACTCAGAAATTTCTAATAAAGGGTCACACACATATGGAGGCAGACACTGTCCATGCACTAATAGAGCGAAAAAGGAAAAAAACAGGAATATGTCTATCTTAACACCCTGGGACTGGCAGCAGTTAGTCAGACAAACCTCAACAAAATATACTGTACATAACATGGAACTTGAAGATTTTGAAAATTTCAAGTCTTTGTACGATATCCAATTTTCCAAAGAGCCACCTTTCATAAGTGGAAAAAAAGACATAAACAAGCAACAAGTTCTACTGTCAAGCTGTGTTCAACTGCAAGTAAAACAAACCAACATAGGAACTCTGTTTCTCAAGAGTAATTTCAATGATGAAGACCAAGAGGTTAATCTTATTAGATTTCGAAGGCGACACCTTACAATGCCTAATGATTTGCTGCTGGTATAAAAAGTTGCAATACCTATATCACAAAAAAAGTATAATGATCTATTGGCCCTACTACCATATGTCCCTACAGTTTGTCATGATTTTCACAAAAACTTGAAGCATAGTAATACCACTAGTGACTATCCAGAAGAAGATTATCCTGAGGATGACTGAGATATATTATTATTTTATTTGTAACTGTTAATTTTTACGTAGAATTAAACTTCTCGAGTCAAATATTATTGTGTTTGATAATAATTATTATTGATCACCCCACACTAAGTCTTACAATGTTTTAATTTTCTAAGAGGTATACAACACCATGTCCATTGAAAGGGTTAAAAAACTGATAAAAATAATATTTATCGTGTTGAACATAATACTAGATGTCAATCAATAGTACATAGGATGTTCTGATAAAATATTATCACAAAATCTAAAATAATAATTGTTGCAACAAGATTTATAGTCGATTTTTTTTTTCATATTGCTCTCCTATGAAGTTAGCAAAATGGACATAGTGTTCTATCCTTCCGAAGTACAGAGATTTAATGACAACTTTGACAGACCACGCCTATTCTAATCGCGTTCCGTAAATATAAAATTTATAAAATTTTTGATTTACGGGACAGTAAATTTGTAACCAGGTTAACCGAAACGATTTACGGAACATATCCTATGAGTTCGCTTGATATGGATCGCGGATGGCTGCCCCTCTGCCCCTCTTGAAGGACAAAATGTTATGTTAAATTTGAAAATAATTTGACAGATGCCAATCACGAAAACTATATTCACCAGGTATTTGCACTTGAAAAGGAATTCGCCTAGAAGTTTTGAGAACGGAAACAGATTTAGTTTCCGAAACGTTAACAGATAAGTATTTTCATATACATCAGTTCTTATTATTTATTTGATAGGCAAAATTTGAGTTATACGAGAAGTTGCTGACTATAATTGGACTTGTTCTATCCAGAAAGAACTGTTTTTCAATAGACGCAGCAACTTTTCGGGGTAGATTGAAAATCTGTCCTTCTACACGTGTACAGATTCCAATATTATTTCTTTATTTTTATTATTCAAATAAATCATGAGAAAAAACTGATTCTTGTTTTGCTACAAAAACTAATAGAACATAAGGTTTCTTCAAGAGAACAAGCTGAAGAAATAGGTTGGGTAGGTACTCCACTTTCAACGCACCAAACTTGTTTTTCGAAGAGTTGAAGCAATGGATGCCAAGGAATCAGTTAAATGAATCATTGATTTATAGAGATCAACAACCCTTATAACGCTGAACTGATGTCACTCGACTAACTATTCAATTCGTGAACAAGGTTATCATTTTCAGACGAAAATTGATATATCAAGTGATATTAGTTTGGTGTTAGGGTAACTGATCTCACACCAAAGGTTCCAATCTTACCAATCATCAATGAATTATGCTTTCAAAAAAAAATGTGTCTAACCAAGGATATACAATTTTTCCTTGGCAGTTATTCTACTGACTAATTGGGAAATAGTGTGAAAGGATAAATAATAGACTAGAAAACTATGATTTACTTAAATAAATGTAATCATACTTTGCTTTATATATTTATATTATATTATATTATATTATATTATATTATGAAGTCTTGGAAATGGCTTCAAGGTGCCCAGTAAACATTTTTCTGTTCCAGAAATATTTCAGAAACAAATTCTCAAAGCTCGAAACATTTCACCCAAAGGCCCATGAATGTTTCTGTTACGTTTCTGAAACTAGAGATGTCCGCCCTCAGACATATTTCTACAGAAACATTGCAAACTAAATGTTTAAAACACCTTCGAGGAACATTGCAAAAAAAATTATTAACTTTAGAAACGTTTCTGATACAATCAGTACCCAACCAGATAATTGTTTCAAGTGAAAGGTAAATATTGATATTTTTGAAATATTTCATTAACATTAATTTTACGTTTTGATTGGTTCTTTTTCAATATTAGTATGACTTCATGTATGTTCCTGAATCGTTTCTATAGAAACATCTTAATTATCGGTTCAAACCGACCATACCAATAATACAATATCATGTATGAGAAACGTTTCTGACACAACTCCACAACAATGTATTGTAGGTAATGTTTCATAATGGTGTTTGAAACGATAATTCAGATACGTTTCAACAGAAACGGTTCAGGAACATATATGAAGTCATATGTTCCTGAATTGTTTCTATAGAAACATATCTGAATTATCGTTTCAAACACCACTATGAAACATTACCAACAATACATTATGTATAAGAAACGTTCCTGACACAATCGACATAGTTTTTGAATCCTGATTGTGTCAGAAACATTTCTTATACTTAATGTATTGTTGGTAATGTTTCATGATGATGTTGGAAACGATAATTTAGATACGTTTCTATAGAAACGGTTCGGGAACATACATGAAGTCGCATGTTCCTGAATTGTTTCTATAGAAACATTTCTAAATTATCGTTTCAAACACCATTAAGAAACATTACCAACAATACATTATGAATGAGAAACGTTTCTGACACAATCGACATCGTCTTTGTATCCTGATTGTGTCAGAAACGTTTCTTATACATAATGTATTGTTGGTAATGTTTCATGATATTGTTTGAAACGATAATTTAGATGTTTCTATAGAAACGGTTCAAGAACTAACATGAAATCGTATGTTCCTGAATTGTTTCTATAGAAACACATCTAAATTATCGTTTCGAACACAATCATGAAACATTACCAGCAATACATTATGTATAAGAAACGTAATGAAAAAAAAATCAAATTCTCATTAAAATTTATTACTAAACAACATAGAAATAAAATAAACAATCACATCCTGGTTTAACATAACAAAAATGAAAATATACTCTGAACGGGGCACAGCAGGGTTTTAGTTTTCATCATTCTTCTCAGTCTTTTTGGCAGTGGCCCTGTCAAATCTCAGCTGGCTCTGCCGGAACCAAGAACTAGTGAAAACTCCGAAATCCCTCTCCGATAATTCGCTATATCGCTTTCTAGTCGCATCTGAAAACAATTTTCAACTGTATGTAATCACACGAATCAATGTATACATGTTAAATCATATCAGCAAGGGAAAAATGTTATTACATTTTTCGTACTCTAACCCATTTTCATGAAAGAAACTAAATAGTATTATAAATGCAAATATTTACCTGACTATTCATTAGAGGAGAAATTATACACTAAAATCAAAAGAAAATATGCACACTTATCTTTATCACAAATTGAACTGAGATCAGATCCAAACAGAACTGTAAAACTTGGGATGTGCACAATAAACAATAACACATGGAATAAGGGTAATGGGTGCTGTTCACTCTGTTGACTTTGCTCTAATATGCTTTGTTTTTCGTTTGTCTCACGCTTCACCGGCACCGGTTAAAGCCGTTAAAGGCGGTAAACGGCAGGGTGGATCTAGGCTCCCACTCTCACTCACTATATCCTGGCTGGGGTGTTCTCATTTTAGTGATTTAGATTTTTCAACTCTCACGCGTTTGCCATACTTCGCGCTTGCGCTTTGCAGATGAACTTCAATCGGTATATGTCGCGTTCCGAATGTGTTCGAAAAGAATAGGTCAGATATCCTATAGGCCGCGTTCCGATTACAAACTCTTTTCACTATTCAACTTGAATTTGTTCAATTATTCAAAATTTGAAGTGAATTCGAACCGTTCCTGGGGTGTATAAATATTATCATGTTTTATTTCGTCTATTTTGAAATTCAACTCGAATCTCTTTCAATTTTCCGCCTTCGATATAAATTCGGGCGGATTTTCAGTGGGAAGGAAATGTTACTAGAATATAGACTCTAGTATGTCATCTCGATTATTCTCATTCGTTAGAAAAATGTGGAAACATTTCTTAGTTTTGAAAGCATACATTTCATAGTTATACTCTGGGGAATATTCCAGACACATTTCAACTTCATTTCATCACAGCACTACTTCTGAATTACTTCAGTTTTTTTTTTCATTTGAAACAAATCAAATTTATACAATTATCGAATGTTCAGTGAGTACTCTTTCTGAAATATGACTAGAGTTTTTGTTGTTTGTTGGCATAAACCATTGACATAACTAATGGACTGGCCATTAATTATGACAGTTTTTCATATAGAACATGATGCAGATTACATTATATAGAGAGAAAGAATAGGAACATTGAAGAGATGTTGTGAAGGACATGACAATTCTATACTCGTACTACTCTATCTTTCATAACCTCTCATTTTCTGCTACATTGAGGATGGAATGCGCTTGGAGGTTTAACTTGAAGTATTCTATCTTGCTCATTCCGCAATCCTGTCCCTCTTAGGGCCAGTCCACAGTAAATGTCTATTGCATAAACGGAATATTTCTGTTTGAATTAGAAGTGTATAATATGATGTACTATTCTGATAAATTATTTCTGGAATATAACGTTCGATAAAGATTATATATGTTTCGATACGTTTCAGCGAGAAATGTTTCGGAAATATGGGCAAGGTATCTTTCAATTATTCCAATCTCAAAAGGCATGTCGAAACAATTTCTGAGTGGAAAAGTATAGCAGGTTTCGAATCCTATTCAGGTGGAATATTTACTTAACATTTCAGATTTAATTCATTTCAACACTCTGTTTCAGAAATATGAATTGTATGTTTCTCTTGTTTTTCACAAGAAACATTTCATGTATAAATATTTCATGAAACTCCAGTAGGAAATGTATACGAAATGTTTCTGAAATATGTTTCGATTGCGTTCAATTCAAAATACTTCTCCAACATTTCTTGTATGCTATAGAACTATTAAAACCTCACAGAGATATTTCAAAGCCCTGTTTCAGATACCATTCTGGTGGAATATTCACTGAACATCTCAGATTTAATTCATTCTAGCACTGTTTCAGAAATATGAATTTTATATGTTTCTCTTATTTTTCATGAGAAATATTTCAGAAACATATAATGTACAAATATTTCATGAAACTCCAGTAGGAAATGTATACGAAATGTTTCTGAAAAATGTTTCGATTGCGTTCAATTCAAAGTACTTTTGAAACATTTCTTGTATGCTATAGAACTATTGAAACCTCACAGAGATATTTCAAAGCCCCGTTTCAGATACTGTTTTAGTGGAATATTCACTGGACATTTCAGATTCAATTCATTCCAGCAATGTATCAGAAATATGAATTTTAGATGTTTCTCTTATTTTTCACGAGAAGCATTTCAGGAACATATAATGTACAACTATTTCATCACACTCCAGTTGTAAATGTATACTAAATGTTCCTGAAATATGTTTCGAATAAATTCAATTCAAAGTACTTTCGAAACATTTCTTGTATGCTACAAAAGAATTGAAACCTCACAGAGATATTTCAAAGCCCCGTTTCAGATGATACCAATTGAGTTAACATTGAAATGTTCCATCAATGTTTCATGTTTACTGGGTGGGAACTGAAAAGTTCACTAAACTTTATTTTCAGACGCTCTAGAAAGTGGAGGCTACTTAAAAACATATTTTTAGTTATTGGTTTACTAATTTTCAATATATTTTTTCTCCTGAGACAAAGCTTTTTGTCGTTAATGGGGAATTTATGTAGTGAAGTAGTACTAGTATTATATAATGAGCACTGGGACACCCAGCACATTTTTCTCGATTTTATAGGAATTCGATGCATTTTTTTGTAAACCAAAACAACACTTCAGATCTATTTCACTCTTTACACTTCTTCACTATATTGAGTTATAAATATTTTCAAAATAATAATTTTAAATCCAACACTGAAGAGTTCATGGAATTAATATTTATTGTTCACCTTCCGGTTAGTTAAAAAAAATATATATAGATGGCGATCTCTTCGGAGTTTTAGGCTAAACATTAAAGAACAAATAAAATATAAGCAGAAGATCAACAAATAACCTACAAATAGTTTTATTTTTATTTATATTTTTGTTTCCAAGAGTTTCTACTGTTGAAAAAGTTTTCATGATGGATAAGAAAACACCCACATTTATATTGAACTTGAATGATTTGGGTCAACAAAAGTAAAACCGCAAATAACTTTTGTAGGAATCATTTATCCAGGAATATTTTTCAGATATATTCTGGATGAAGAAGGTAATATGACTGAGTACAATCCAGAAACATCAGTATCCACGGTAAAATTAGATTCTCAAGCTAGCGTAAGTGAGGATGATAGTAATGATACCTCTAACAGTGGAAATCGGGATATAATCACACTGGAGGATCCTGCCCAGTTCGGTAAATACTTAGGAAACCAAATCATTTCTCACATTTTAAACATTTTTTGCTTGTAGGTATAATGAATACTCTTGATAGTGTGTCTGAATTTGAGGAAAATCTGATGACAGAATTTGATTCTCATTTCATGAATATAGTACCAAGTCCCCAATCACAAGAAATAATGCAGTATATGGATATACGAGAGCCTCTCACAGAATTACGCAAGCTACTAGAAAATCGTTTAGGCGTGAGCTTGCAAGGGTACACCTTTGTTCTTCAAGGATGGCAAGTTGTAAGTAAGAAATTAATGTTAGGTTTATTTTTATGTGGATTTTTATTATCATTCAATGCATTGAAGAACGCAGTGGCAAATGACAAAAATAGGGAAATGTCTTTTACATATAAATACTCTATCTATATGTCTTTATAGCAAAGTGGATGGAGTCATCTGCCTAAATGTCAATGGTCATGAGCTTTTGTTGAAAAGATCATAATATTTATTGTTAGATCAGATTAGCTTGGAGCACTTGAAATAAATGTGAAAGGCCGAGTGTGTGCCATGTTATAAACATTTGCCAAAAAATAATCTGCGGTATAATCTTAACTAACAGCGTTTTGTTGGATATTATGTTTAAGGAAAATATTTGATGTGATTGATATTGAAGTGTGTACTCGAGTTTGATCTGATTTGAAACCGAGTTTGAAACATATATTTTTTTGTGAGTTCCCAACCTGAGAGTTACTAGGTAAACATTTTCAGTATATTTATAATATTTGAAGGTCCCAATTTTTTCCAGAAAAAAATTCTGAAAATTGATTTGTATGAAATTTTGGTGAGGTGATGAGTGTCTACTGAAAAAAAGTCACCATGGACAAAGAAAATATCATATATGGTTTAAAATGGTGTCAAGTTTGCAAAAGGTCACTTTCAGACTATTATCAACTTGCCCATCTGACAGATATAAATGGAGATAGTCGAGATTAACCAAATTTTTCTAAAATATTGATATACAACAGACTTTTTATATGTCTTGGATATATTTTTATTATTACAGGGTTGATCCTTATTACGTTTTAGTTATATAGAATGGATGCTGGTATTCTAAACTAAGTAACTTCTTTCAGTTGAAGCTGCTGAACACAGAAATTCATTATTAATACAGAGTGGTTTACAATTACCAGTTTGCTACAGGTATTTCTACTTAGCATTAAGGTCTAGTCTGGTCTGGTCTTGGTTGACTTGAACCATGGTTTACTGGAGGTTGTTGCAGGTAGGAATGTATGGAAACCAAAATTAGGAATCATAAACAGGGTGATACAAATGATCTGCACCTGTTAATAGGATTAAAAAATAAATCCATATATCACTGCATGTACCAAAATTAAGCAGACTAAATTCTGACATTTTCAGATATTATGGTGGATGTAAATTTTTTAAAGAATCATTAATTTCTTTGTGTACAATTTCTCATGTATGAGCTGAAATTCTTAAAAATCTATATATATTATTATTTTGCACTCAGAGAAAATAGAATAGGACGTTTTACCAGGGATAATATTTTTCTTTAATTCAAGAAACGTTTCTCATGACATAGAGATACATTCAAGAAAATAATGTACCTATGTAGTATATCTTTCATTCCGGGTAAAAACAAAATTATTATTACGGCAACATTCAGTACATTGTTGAGTTAGGATTGAGACCAATATTTTCAATAATACCAGAGACCAGCGTCGAACATTTTCTAAGAAACTATTCATTTTTCTAGGTCATTCGATAAAACAGGAGATGGCAGCTAAGGAGCCATTTTTTTAAGCAAATTGCAGAGACAAATGCAGATTATTTAACCACTTAACTTTCAGTGAGTAAGCAAAAGAAATTGAATTTTTCTTCATTCTTCAAAAACATTTTCACTGGTTCATAGAAGAACTTTTTTGAATTGAATGTTAATTAATGCAAAGGAATAATATGTGTAACATAGTTTAATGGATTGTTAATCATTCTGTATGAATCATTGAATACAAAATCTTCTGTATTCTGATGCTTCAACTCAAATATATAAAGGAGTTCTGTCCAAGATCAGAATCATAGCATATATTTGGTTTTTCTTGCTCATCTCTGTTATTGCTCTATGGGTAAGCTAATAACGGTCTGGAGGTGATATTTCCAAACCCCATGATTGGAAATTTATACTTTTTGCTACTCTTAGTGTCTTAGTGTCTTGCGATCCATGAATCGAGCTCAAAAAGATGTCAAAAGTTTAAGTGATTTGACCGGAAGGCATTTTGCATGGGTTTCTTGTGTCTAGTGTAGCACAGAATGCGAATACTACAATTTTTTTCAGTGTAGAGAAGGGCAAATTCAAAACATTTATCTTGGCTCATTTTAGTTGGAGGATGACAAAAATTTGGTTGAACAGTGTGTTCAAGGAGAAGGTTTGGTACAAGTGCAAGTTCAGCTTCAAACTAATTTGAAGAGGATTAATATTGTTGACGTTTTGAAACCTGCTGAAGATTATGCTCCATTAGGTAAATATTGATCATTTTTTTGCGATTCCAACAGCTCAATTACACCAAATTGAAATTACCCTACTCGGCAGGTGTTTTCTGAATCAAATTGGCATCTTCAGAAGAATATTCGATATTATCAATCAATATATTTTTTCCTTGGAACTATCACTGACAATGATATAGGAGTAAACAACAATTATAACTATAAATGTAAATAAGCGATATGAAGGACCATTACACATGCATAAACTGAATAAAAGATATGTTTAGTGGAATACTAAATGCTCATGCAATTTTAATGATTTTCAAAATATTCATAAATATTGTAAAAACAACCTTTACTAAGATACTCTTTGATTCTCTGTTCAAACATTGGAAATAAAACTATAATTTTTATACTGACTTTTCGAATATTCTCATAAAATATTGTTTCAGATTGATTTGATACTGTTTCTTGTTGGGTAGTTATGGCATTTCTGAATGGGTTCTCATTTATTTTCACGTTTTATTGCAATTAGGAGCAATTAGGCAGATATAAATATAGTGCGAAGGCAATTTTAAATCGTTTTCTGTTTGAAGATGGGCATACATAAATCAGTATGATTGTAGAATATACTAATTAATCGCTTCTGAGCTACAAATACCCTGTTTATAATTGTTGCATCTCCCCAATAAACAACATTGTAAGCATATACATTATAAGAGCAATCAAAATTTTGTCAAGTTACTTGGAAGCTGCTCTTGAGCCTTTTACTCTCGTATTCAATTTGAAATTTCTAATTCAATCTGTGATCGACATGAACTCCTAAAAAAGTCGCGGTTTTTGTAGGATATATTTTCATATTGATAACGAGTGTAGGATGTTCCACAGATGTACATGAGCATGAATATTTCTTGGGGTGATAAATTACTACCGGAATAAAAAAAAAGAAGAAAGAGAATGAATCCTTTTACCTCGTAGCAAACTAGGGAGTAAAATTGTTGCTTTGGAAAAAATTGAAAAAGTAATTGGAAGGGGTTCAAGCTGCTAAGGACCCATTGTTCGAAATGCTTGAAGGCTTAAACAATTCTTAACAAAAATGAGATGTTAGCTTTTGGATACAATTCTTATAGTCCCTAAGATATATTTCCCACTTAAGTTCCACGGGCCATTGAATTCAATGTGATCGATTTTCCCGTTAATGAAAAACGTATATAATGGTGCGCTATACCTGAAGACTTGCAAACCATCAACGAATCTAAAGTGAAATGTGGGGCAATTTCTCGCTTGTATGTTTTTACTTCAAATGAGGACAGGAAGTATTCTAATTTCTAATGTCCTTTATTAATCGACTGAGGACCAGTTTTTGAATGCAAGATATCTATCAGATAAAAATAACTAACAGTTTTCATCCTTGTCACTGCCGAACATTACTCAGGCACACCCTCTCATTTCTTTCATCTGTCTGACAGATAACTCATTCATTCTTGTATTGAAAAACTGACCCTTAGTTTTACTATTTTATTTATATTGCTGTCTTCTTTCTCCTGCAAGAAGAGCGCGATTGAAGATGTCGCTTGCGTAACAGGCATTTTCTGGAGCCAGTCAACAAGTTGACCTTTTTTTGTTCCATTTTATATTTCCCATTATCGAACATTCTCACTAGTGCGGCCGAGAGCAGAGCCTCGTGCGAGCAAGGAACGACTTATTGATTTTTCTGAAATGCATTTGCCATTTCAACTGTAAAAATCGGAGTACTCAGAAGTGTCAGTTCAGATTAGAAATCCACTTATTCAGTTGAATCATACTTACAAAAATGATCATGAAAGCAACATAAAACCAACAGTTAATCACAAGTCTCACAGCCGTATTCATAGTAGTAGCACTAGTAGTACAGCACGTAATCGCCATATTCTCGTAGGCGTTTTTCTCGGCGACGAATATGAATACTGCTGTATCGTACTCTAGAAGAACACTGGAGAAGAAACGGTGGGAAAATGCCCTAAATGGGAATCATCGGATCTGTTAAAGTCATTCGAAATTGATGAAAAAAATATTGGATAGTAGGCCCTCCTAACTGCTGATATGCGCATGTTCGATCTCCGATCCCGGCGGGACTTTTTCTGGGGGAATTTTTGCAATGGGCAATAGTTGGTTGTCTAGATACCAATTTAGGTCTGTTGATCGAATACACAAAGAGACCCCCCCCAACTGTGATATAAAAAAATCAGTAAGACGCCCCAAGGAACACGAAAATATCAGCCGTCTTTTGTCCGCACAAGGCTCTGGAAAAAGGGAAAATATAAATATTACTGACAGACGACCTAATCAGTTCTTCTGGAGTCGCCAACTTGGTTAGTCCCAACGCACGTTGAATGTAATTGAATTCAATTGAGTGCAAGGGTAATTAAGCTGTGTTGATGATGAGAAAGACGCTTTCCCCCTCTAAGCTTCATAGGTTCCATTCATATATATGATAGTTAAATATCCCTCAAAAGTCTTTATAACTCAGCAGTCCCAAAATTCTCTATATGAAAGTTGAAGGAAGTGACAAATTGAAAAATATCCACTGTTTTTTTTTCTCGAAGAAGATGAAAATGAACAGAAGAAATCAGAAACAGATGCACAAGAACAAGCTCAAAGCACTGTAGCCAGCAAACCTAGAAACGAAATGCAATGGCAAGCCGATGATAATTACAAAAAGGAACAGGAAAGGTTGAAAATACCACCGGATCCCAAAGACTGGTAAGTGTACAGTTTGACGAATATAGGCGTGTGACTGATAAATGAAATAATATGAAATGAGGAACACCCGGCCATTTGTTTTTACGGTTTCACCGTGCAACATGGGACGGTCTGATTCATGTGTATAGCTATGATGATGTTTCTGCAGTCATCGACATTAAAGCCCCATTTTTCACTCAATTTTCTAATTGTAATTTTGAGTCTTATTTTTACTATACGGAATATTATTTCAGCGGAATTTCGGGAAACAAAAAATTCTAATGATAATCCTCTGTTTCAACTTTATGTATAAGACTTAGGTAAGAGATAAGTACTCTTTTTAATGGATTTATGAATGTATTCATTCATTCAAATAGATTATACTGAAACAAAAATGAAATGTGTTCAAAAATATAGCAAATGGGGTACTGCTTGTGCATGACCTGAAGTACATGGCCCTCGACTTCACTGTTCGATGT
The DNA here is from genome assembly GCA_032362365.1 of Zygogramma bicolorata. Classification (NCBI taxonomy): domain Eukaryota; kingdom Metazoa; phylum Arthropoda; class Insecta; order Coleoptera; family Chrysomelidae; genus Zygogramma; species Zygogramma bicolorata. Next base: position 73,569 of record JAVJAQ010003727.1, read on the forward strand.
TCATTTGTGCGATGATTGTTTCAATTGATTCCTTTTGCAAGAATATGATTGTGGTTTACTAATAAATATTCCAGAGAAAGAGCCTGTTCTATTATTGGACAAGTTCTACACCCGACAGGGTCTTGTACCAAAGAACAGATAAAGACTTCAATCTAGCTTTGTTGGCCATCAATACGTTTCGTAGACTTGCCCTTGAAGATGGGGTTCTACACCAATCATGAAAGATTGGTTGTTTCGTTTTTCAGTCTGAGCCGGTAGTTTGTTTTTTCTGGATCTTTTCTTAATTTTATCGCCTATGTATAATCTTTTTGATATTACCACGTTTTTTCTTGTGATTTATCTTTCGCAATTATCTAATTTTTCTACTCGTTCCTTTCCTGAACGGATTTTTTCTCCATTCCTTTTGTTGGTTTCATGTTTCATCACTGCTTGCCGGTGCCCAATTCATTGTCACTCTGATAAGTTTTTCACATTTATGTTTTATTCGAATCTTTATGAGCTGCTCGCATCTCCCTGTGTATTGGGATTTACTGTTTCAATCCCACCACTTAGCTGTTTTTGTGTCTCAAGTATGATTTTAACTGATTTTAATCATTAATGAGAATAAAAAATATATAAACCCCCCTTCTTCTCAACACTGTTCACTAAACATTCAACCATGGTCGCTGGATGCTGATTCGATTGTTTACTGCCCACGATTCATAAAAGAATCAGGATTCATATAGTATTTGACATTGAGCCTGAGTGATAGTAAACAGCAACTCTTCCCTAACGCCTGGAAAAACAGTCTTAAAGTATTTTGAACAGTTGTTAACAAAGTTTTTAACGTGGTAATGTAAAAATATCTTGAAGAATCAACAACATGGATTCACACCTGCTAGGTTAACTATGACTGTTATTCTTATTTACCAAAATGATATTTGTGAAGCATTTGAAAAAGGATATCAGACAAATTCTGTCTATGAATACTTTAGTAAATCATTTGATGAAAGTGAAGCATTGACTTTCAATTGATAAACTCAGAGTGATGCATTTTCATACATGGCTTGTAACATGGTTAGCAAGTTACTTATCAAACAGATCTCAAATTCTCAGAGTCAAAGGATATATCTCCAAAGAAATTTTGGTCACGTCTGGAGTTCCACACAGCTCCTACCTGGTTCCGCTGCTTTTCAACATCTCTATAAATGATATTGCCGAAAAATTCAGATACTAGCATTTTGTTATTGGCAGAACATCTGAAAATATATGAAACCATAATCAATATTAAAGACTGCATGGCATTAGAACATGACCTTGCTTCACTGCATTTATGGTGTTTGAGCAATGATATGAATTAAAGAATCCGATAATAACATGATTGATACCCATAATTTAAAAAGTTTATTGGAAATACGTGACTTGCGAATTATTAATGATAATCAACTTTCATTTATCTCGCATATCAGTAAAGGATTCCAGTACCTTGGCTTAGTCACAAGAAACTCCAAAGAATTTGCTTTTACTTCTATTATAGAAATTGTAATTTGTATTTTTTGAATCGGAGAAAAAAAAGCCAAAAAATAATTAATCAAACTCCAAAGAATTTTTTTTACGATCATTGAAAACACTATCAATGAATAGTAGTCTCAATATCATTGAAATATGCTTCAACAGTTTGGTCACCATACTATTATTGTCATATGGATAGTTGAGAGAAAGTGCAAAACAGATTCCTTAAATATGCTGTCTTTAAAATATACCGGGTGGTACACTTAAGACTATCCACCCTCAATAACTCCCAGAAAAATGATTTTACAAAAAATCGCCGAGACACGTCGTTTTTTGTTTGGAGGGGGACACCATTTGACGAGAAGATATTTTATACTTCAACCCCTTACTCCCTAGAGCAACCCCCTCTATAATTTCAATAGGGAATGAGGGTCGTGTCATACATCATTGTGAAGGTAATTCAATTCTGATACTAGCTGTGCAAAATTTTCTGAATTTGAACAACGCATTCTCGAGATATTAGAGTACAAATGGCACATTGTTGAATTGTGAGTAAATAAATTATACGAAATAGATTATAAAAATGTATTCACAAAAAATGTTCTAAATGACTTCCATTAACTCCCAGGCAGTGGTAGATTCTATTTTCAAATTCCTCCTGCACCTTTGAAACTCTCTCTGGTAATTGCCTGGCGTTCAGTGATAATTCTTCTTTCCAAATCGTTCAGGTCAGTAGGTTGAGTTTTATAAATAACGGATTTCAAATGACCCAAGAGGAAAAATTCATTGGGTGCCAAGTCCGGCGAGCGTGCTGACCATTCTATTGGACCTCGACGACCTATCCACTTGGAAAAGTTTGGGATAGCTATTCTCTCACCTGTAATACGAAATGAGGTGGTGACCCATCTTGCTGGAAATGAATGTTTTCTGCCAATAGATTTGGATTGCCATCATCACCAAGGTCCGTGTGAACAGCATCCTAAATGAGTGGTTCAATCAGATTCTGCAGCATATCCAAATAAACCGCACCATTTAAATCACCTTGGGTAAATATTGGGCCAATGACTTTATTACCCAGAATCCCTGCCCACACATTCAACTTTTGGGCCATTGTGTGTGCTCTTCTCTAAGTAGGTGGGGGTTGGTCTGACTACAATAGCGAGAGTTGTGTCTGTTCACTAACTCATTCAAAAAAAATGAACACTTATCACTGAAGCAAATATGCTTTATGAATCCGTGGTTCCTCTGTATCATTCTTGTAACATTTTCGCAGAATACAGATCGTCTTATACGGATGGAATTTGTGCAATTTTGGCACTCTCATTATGGAAGTTCTCGATATGCCTGTTATGCTACTTAGTTGCCGTGTAAACAAAGTTGGGTCAACTGCAACTTGTCCTAAAACTTCTCTTTGATTCATCTCGTTTGTAACAGAAGCCATCCTAGTCCTTTTTTTATTGGCGAGTCATCCAGTCTCACGGAATTTCACCACAAGATCCAAGATATATCTAGAATGATTAAAAAAATACAAAAACATTTTCCTATAACCATTTTTCCTAATACTCACTTGTGAGTTACGTTTCTATTTTCGTGTCTTCCATTGAAGATCCGAGCTGTTGCTCGTGCACACTCATTTTGAGCAGCAAAAATAAAGATCATTTCAACTCTCTCGTCTTTTGTGTAAACCATCGCGATACAAGTAGAATTGTTGAAATACGTGGTCACTTTTCGATTCTACACTATCACCATTGCCCAAAAAAGTAGTTCTCAGAGTATTTCTTCTTTGACAATCATGTTGACAACAAAAAACTACAATGTGTACTCGGTGAGCAAATAAATAAGACAATCGGTGGATAATTACTACTGAACTCTACTAGTGTCTGGGAGACAATAATAGAGATCATTTTGAACATTATGAACTTGAATATCTCGAGAACGCCTCATTCAAATTCAGAAATAGTCTTAAGTGGACCACCCGGTATAGTGTCCTGTAATATACACATCATATTTTGAAACGTCTAAATATGCAATCTTTGGAATTCCTTAGAAAAAAAGTGATTTATTTACATATAATTAAAATATTCTTTGGAGAAATGATTTGTCCCGAACTCTTTCAACTTCTAATATTCAGAACTCACAACAGAACCGCCTTGACATCTATGCTCAAAATCAAAATCATTCAACAATCTAAACGATTATAGGCAGCAACTTTCTTGTGACATTGACCAACTTATGTGAATTTTTTGGTGTTGAGAAGCTTATTTGGGGTTTGTTAATTAGGCAAGGAGTGCAGTAATGTCTCAGTAGATTCAGTAGATTTTCCTGTTAATAATTTTGTTAGACCGCTTTACTGACTGAAGGCGATACACCAAAGTTAATCAATGGACTAAAGTATGAGTGGCATAGTAGAATATTACATGAGAATATGTTTTGGTTCAACTGTCTCCATGAAAATATTATTCTCAGGTTGAGGAGATGTAAAATAGTGAATTCATTGCCACTTTCCACCGAATATTCACCTTTTCACCAACCTGATGCAAATAGGATTTATGATACTTATTCAAACGTAGACAAAATATTTTCCAAAAACTTATTTGATTTGTACCTACATATTTTTTATGATTCCACTTTTCAAACATTTAATTTTATTTAATTTTCATTTCATACTTTATTATTATGCTTTGAGTCACTAAATATTGGATATATTGTGACAGGGCATGGTGATGAGAGTAAAGCTGTATCCGCAATAGGCAGTAGGAAGTTGGTCGTTAACATTCGATCGCTGAGAGCACACAATCCACAATCGGTTGTTTAGTTGCACACTGCAGTCAAGGCCGTACCCAGAAAAAGTTTTCGGGGGGGGGGGGTTGTGGTCCTCTCAGTAATTGCAGTGGTCATTGGCAAAGAAGCAAATATTTTTAGGAGGGTGGATATGTTAGGAAAAAGTTCCCTATTACATTGGCTTAAATGGCACAAGGAGGCTTGTCGAGTTCCATTTGTTTTTCCCAAAACAATTTCCACAGTGAGTACTCACTAGTTCTAGATCAACCATCTTTTCATAAAGTTTCAAAGATTCAACCTCTATTTTCTCGTTCGTTTAGTTTCGGAGTAAGCCCCCCAGTACTGTATTGCCAAAAACAATTTTTTTCCGAAAGTAGTCAAGTCAGAGACTTGCGAAAGCGAATGGCGGTCTTTTTTTCGTGCTGCTACCTATCGTGATAGCGCCTAACTATATGCTTTACGGCATCTCACGTAATGAAACGCTTCGGTCTACGCCGTTAGCGGCGGATCACGTTCATCCACGAATTCCACGTAGGTGAATAGGTTAGTAAAATTATAATAAATTTGACAAATTATTTACGTACATTTTTAACTAGAAATTGGTTTGAACTCCCTTATTTAACCCTTATTTACGTATGAAGAAGAAAAAGATCAATTATGATCTGTGACCTAACATATAAATAAGTATCTCGTAATAAGTTCTATCGGGTTTCAGAAGAGACGAAATTGTCAGAAGATTTGGCAACACTGACACTCTGACTGGTCAGAATTATGCAGTCCGGTTTGCAGTTAGCAGTCGAAGTTCGATTTCGAGGCTGACGACTACCAACTACTGACTTTAAACTACCGACTGCTAACTATCTACTGCAATTGGAGACTTCTGCATATAAATGCCTGGGGCTTATCCTTGGCTACCGACTGCCAACAACTAGCTTCCGACTGCCTATTGTGGATACAGCTTGACTAGACACGGCGACTGTTATTAACCATGGAGCGACAGACCGGCGCAAGCGTCATCGCGCACACACTCCACGCGTCGTTACCCGTTCTAAACTCGATTGCACGTTCTTACAGCTTTGTTTCAAGCGCCCAAAACAGCGACGCAATTTATTTGAATTTCCTGTAACTTTGTTTCGGAAAAAAAGTATGCGAGCAACTTCTATTTTGTACAAAAAGAAGAAAATGCAAGAGTTGCATACAACTGTCTTGAGATTCATCGACAAATTGTGTATGGATGGAATTCGGGAGATACTTTACGAGTATTGGTTTTTAGGAGTACCCTTCACGTTAGACACTGGGTACAATGGGCAGTACGACAATTCAATTTGACTAAGATCAAACTTAGTGATTGGTTCATGGACGGCAAACAGTTGATGGGGATGACAATACAGGATTTTCAAAAAATCGTTCCAAATGACCCCGGAGATATATTTTGGACCCATTTGGAAATCTTGAAACAACAGAAAGTGGTAGGTAAGTTGAAAATATTAATCATGAGTATATCGAGTTTAAAAAACATACATTTTCAGCAACAAAAAAGGAAGATTCTCCCAAGAGGATATTACCCAAAGTGCTCAAACTCGGTAAGGTGAGTTAGTAGTTAATTTCTGAAAACCAATAAAGGCTGTTGTTATCACGTCTAGTCGAGCCGTAGTCGACACGTGACAATCAGTTGACAACTGGTTAACTGATACTTTTTGTTGAGGTCAATTACCCTGACACCAAACTGATATTATTTGCACTTGACGCGCGTTTCGATAACAAGGTTAGCATATTCAGAAGAAAACTGAAGATGCGCGCATCGAATGCAAATAATATCAGTATGGTGTTAGGGTAATAAATCCGTACAAAAAAATTCAACTTTTACAACAAACGATCCAATCTCATCATTTATTTAGATGAATCAATATCAAATCAATCGTGGCAATATCAAATTCATCGCAAACCTAATACCATCAACTTATCACTAAGAAAAGTAATGTTAAAGATCTAGGTATAATTTTTGATTCTAAAATGTCGTTCAACCTACACATTGACTATATAGCCGGAAAATGTAACAAGTTAATGGGATATATTTTTCGTATATGCCGAGACTTCAGATCTGTGAAAGCTCTCAAATCAATATACTTTGCCCTTATTTATAGTAGGCTGAACTTCGGGTCAACCATTTGGTCGCCAAGGTATTGCCTCCATATAACTAGACTTGAAAGAATTCAAAACAAATTTGTTAGATACCTAAATTTTAAAGTGACGGGAAATTACCAACTTTCTGACACTAGTAGTTTACTTGAACGATACAATTTTCTTACCCTTGAAAACAGAAGAAAGCATGATGATCTACATATATTATACAAAATTGTTGATGGTTTGATTGACTGCTCAGATCTTCTGTCCTCAATCCCGTTTTTCGTTCCCGCGAGGCCTACTAGAAGTAGACAATTGTTTTATATCTGTTACCATAGAACTAATATGTGCCAGAATTCTCCAATCTCTAGGATGTGTCAGTGTTATAACTCATTTTGTTCTGACATTGATCTGTTCTCCTGTAAATTTTTGAATTTCCGGAAACAAATAAGGAACATATCTTTTAATTGATGACCTCCCTTCTTTGTATTCATTGTATTTGTATTGTAGATATATGTTACTCAGACTTTTTATACAATATCGATGTAAACTTTTATGTACTTAGTGGATACTGTTGTGGACTGCAGTCTGTTTGTATCCTGAAGCTGATAATAAATAAATAAATAAAATAAAAATGTTCGTAATTTGAAATTCAATCTAAACTTCCCGATTGTTATCACTGTTTTGATTTTATTTGGTCTTTGATGACAGTTTTGATTTGTATGAGCGATAGTTTCTATATTTCGAAGATGAGAAATTCATAATTACTTTTTACATTTTATTCAGTACTATTATATTATAGAAAGCAGGCAGTTGATACTTTGTTCAACTGTTACGTCTCGACAACATTTACGACTCGTTCATAGATTCGCCAATTCGAAGTCCATATTTCTGTAGCTCTTTTTTAATAGATGCAAGTGTTTTGAATTATCTTACCTATACAAAATTTTTTAGAAATCAATTATTATTACATTTAACTGATATTAGTTGCACGCGACGAGAGTTTCGCTCCCAAGGTTAGCATCTTCGGGAGAAGGATACTTGATGAAGGTGCTAACTTTTACATAAGAGGTTCCAATCTCATCGTTTATCTAACCTATTGATGATTGAACTTTTGGGGTAAAATTAAACCATTCCCAATAGACCTCACTCAATTACCCAACACTCGACGCGCCTGAAAAGCTGGCATCTTCAGGAGAGCTCTTGATGGTAATTTAATTGCAGGACTGATTAGTATCAATACCCCTGAAGATATACATTTTTTGGTGATACCTATAGAAGTCGTGCCAATTGTTTGCAATTTTTGATGTCATTGGGGCCTTCTTTTCTTATTTTTACAAATTTTCTGGAGTGTTAGTAAAATCACCCAAGAATTCTTTCCTTTCCTGAATCAGCGCCTGCTTCTATATCTCTGATGTCAAAAACGTACTAAAAATATCACAATTTAGTCATTTTCAACATGACATGATGTTTTCTAGGTAACAACAAAAAAGGACTTGAAGATTTTGAACTACTCTACAGCTGTTCGATATTTTGATGCAGCATCTTTCGGTTCCAGCGGTAACAAAACTGGAAATAATGGACAAATTCAGTTATGGCAATTTTTGCTAGAACTTCTCACAAATCGAGAATACAGACCCATCATTCATTGGATCGGTAAGTTGAAAAAAATGACTATTTCTGATAGAACATTATGCTTTATACATGGGAAATGATTCTAAATATGTTAATACAACGTTGCTTCATATAAAGTATCGCCACCTTGCCGTTATTTTGGGGTCACTATAAAGTGATTTATGGTTTCAGTGCTTCCTTGAGTAGACATTCGATCGACCATATAATAATAATAATAATGGTCTAAAAGTAGCATCGTAACTTTTAGATCGTTTTTCTACAAACTATTAAAAAACATCCGCCTCCATCATAGAAACAAGTATACTTAGGGAATTTGATGGGCAATTTGAAATTTGACAAACAATTCTCCATTATAAGTCCTTCGAGGGTACATGACCTTATATATTCCGAAAAAATATGATACTGTGACATAAGCTCGTAAAATTAGTTTTTTGCAGAATATGAAAATGTTCAACCTAAGAGTTGGTCATAACGGTGTGACATTTCAAAATAAAGTGAATAATTTTCAATCAAATGAAGACATAGACACTGAGAATTGTTACGCCTTCTTTATACTCTTGTTAAAAAGGTCGCGAGTTCTTTTTGTGAATGATTTATTGCAACTCACTCGAATAGAACTATTTAATGTTCAGGATTATAGACAAAAAATAATTGAGTATAAAACAAGCCCAAAACACATATGAATAAAATTAAACTCAAACGTAAAACTAATAACTGGCATTGTTACTTTCGCAAATACAAATCATGCCGGTTGAGCTGCGATGACAGCCGGTTTGAACAAAGTTTGAAATGACGCCGAAATTATCGTTGACAGGAAACAAATATTCGAAAGTGTTGGCTCCTACCTTGTTGTTCAATTGTTACGAAATGTCCTGGCGCCGGATGGATGCAAATTGATGTGACGGTTCAAGGGAAGATTATACCTGCGTGATACGATTATCGGGATTTGTTTGGATGATTCTCCACTGTGTGAGCGGCTTTATAAACAGGAGTCGCTCACTGCGACGGCAGAATTTTTAGTACAGAGAGTTTCATTACGGAGCATTGGAAAGTTAGCGGAGCATTTCAAGCGTTTGTATTGTGTTGTGATAGAAAGTTGTAATGTAAGTAGTGAAGTGTTGTTTTGAGTTTCAATCAACCAACTCGAGGATAAATCGTAACAGGGGTGTAAAAAGTAGGAATTTTGCAGGGATAAATCGTAACAGTGGTGTCGGAAGTGGAATTTTGTTGATAAATAAAAACAATTTATGATGAATACGAAAAGTACATCTTACGATACGATGAAGGACATGTTGAAATTTTTCCAAAACCAATTTGCGGATTGGGAAAGATGACGACAGGAAGTTGAGAACGGGAATTAGGAGAGAAAAGGAAAAGAAAGAGCGAGAAGTTGAAAATAAAGAACGAGAAGGACTCCAGAAAATTCTCGAAGAACAGAGAAAAGAGCGAGAAGATGAAAAGAAAGAATGAGAAGGATACGGAATCCAGAAAATTCTCGAAGAATAGAGGAAAGAACGAGAACGTGAAAAAATAGAACGAGAAGAAGCAATCCAGAAAATTCTAGAACATAAGAAGGTGAGAGAAGAACAAAAGAATGAATTAGAACGAAAAGAAAAACAACTAAAAGCAGATTTCCAGAAGGTTCTAGAACATCCAGACAAGTTCTTCGAAAATGTTTTATATAAAACCGGAGTACGAATGAAAGAAATGAAAGAAGCTCTGGAAGAACTAGAAGATATTCTAAAAAGAGAACTGAAGGAAAACGTCAAGAAAATCGACGATGAGATCAAAAAAGAAGTGTATACAATGCAAGGGGAGTTAAGAAGACTAGAAAACCAGATAGCTCTCCTAACGAGCCACGATGGCCAAGACAGGGTTGCCACAAAAGGAATTTCCGTAAAACCGCCGACTTATGATGGACAGTCGTCTTGGTCCATGTATCGTAGACAATTTGAGGCTGCAGCAGAAGAAAAAGCTACGGCACTAATAGTAGCTTTGAGAGGGCCAGCTGTGGGTATATTGCAGACGATACTCATAGAAGAGCAAAAGAAATACGAGGACCTGATTATTAGAGTTGAAGTTTGGCGAACAACACCGAGAACAGCTGTACCGGGCACAAATGAAGACTCGCACACAAAAATCAGCTGAGATATTGAAATAATTTGAGGCAGATGTTCGACGCCTGATCCAGCTGGCGTATCCAGAAGCGCCCGGAGATTTTAAGGAACAGCTAGCTGTGCAGATATTTATTGACGGACTAAGAGACCCGGAGATCCAAAGAACTCTGCGACTGAAAAGTTTCGAAAGGTACGTTCGCTAGAAGTGGAGGCGGCCTTCAACACCTCAAGGCCAAAAGTGCGAGCGGTAACAATTGATGATCCCGAACAAAGATCTGGCGCAACGAATGGTTCATTCGAGAAAGTTCTGGAGGATATCAAATCATTATTAGTCAGAATGAGCACCCAGAAGAATCGAACGTGCTATAGATGTGGAAAACCAGGACATCTTACAAAAGACTATTGGGTGAAAATGCCGCAGAGGATTTGCTATAGATGTAGAAGGCCGGGGCATTCTATAAAAGACTGCAAGGAGAGAATGCCATAGAGGAAATATTATAAATGTTGAAGATCCGGACATTTCATGAAAGATTGTATGGTGAGGTCAAGGTCATCGAGGGTCATCTGTGTCAACAGGCTAGGAACAACAACCGATATCCTAACCATTCCCGGAAAATTGAATAAAATGGAGGTTATATGCACCATAGACACAGGTGCTGCAGTTTCCTTGGTACGCAGCGACATCCTTCGGCCTGGAAACGTGAAGCCCATTTCATCCAACGTCGTGCTTCGGACAGTCACTGGTGAAAACCTACCTATTCGAGGAGAGGTTGAAATTACGCACGAGATAGATGAATTCATACTCGGAATGGACTTGATCAGTGACTATGGATATTCATTCGACAATGAGGAGAAGATTATGAGGTTCGTAGGAGAAGAATTTGTCCTTACAACTCCAGCAGAAAGGACGATACCTACGAAACTGCGATTATTGAAAACCGCGAGAATTCCTAGATTTTCAGATAGAGTAGTTTGCGCCTCATTAGATGAAGACCCTGGGTGCTGCGTTGGAGTAGTCCAGCCATGTGGTAAATCCCCCAGCAATTTGATGTTCGCACGAGCCCTAGTTAAAACGAACCAAACGATTACTGTGAGTGTTGCCAACGTGTTTCCTGGGAAAATAACTGTTAAGGCAGACGATGTCATTGGAACATATGAACCTGTTACTTGGGTAGCGAATTTTAATTCAAATGAACATCCAGAAATGAAGGCAGACTCTGAGAGTGTTATATCAAGTCTTGAAAAATCATGTCAACACTTATCAACAGAAGAACTGAAAGCTGCCAAGAACTTCATCAGGAGTGAAAGTGACATTTGTGATTCGACAACAACAGGAAGAACTAACTTGCTGAAACACAGAATCGATACTGGCCAAGCTTGTCCGATTCGGCAATCACCAAGAAGAATTCCATTCGCCAAGCAACAGGAAGTTGATGAGCTTGTCGACAAGATGATGAAGGACGGTGTGATTGAAGAACAATCGAGCCCTTGGTCTGCACCTGTTGTGTTGGTTTCCAAGAAGGATGGATCTACGAGATTCTGTGTCGATTACAGGAAATTGCATGATGTCACCAAGAAGGACAGCTACCCTCTGCCAAGAATAGATGACACATTGACAACTTTGGCAGGTTCCCGTTGGTTCTCAACTTAAGATCTGAGGAGCGGATACTGGCAAGTGGGCATACATGAAGACGATAAGGAGAAGACTGAATTCTCGATTGGGAGTGGACTCTACCAGTTTACTGTTATGCCGTTTGGATTGTGCAATGCTCCAGCAACATTTGAGAGACTAATGGAGCTAGTCCTTCGTGGGCTCATTTGGAAAACTTGTCTTGTATACCTCGACGACGTTCTGGTCATGGGAATGACATTCGAAGAACATCTGCACAATCTGCAAGAAGTCTCTCAACGATTTCAGGGACGCCAACCTCAAACTGAATCTTCAGAAATTTTCATTGTTCCAGAAAGAAGTGGATTTTCTAGGTCACATCTAGGTTTCATCAGACAGTATCCGAACAGACGAAAAGATACAGGCAATAAGAGACTGACCGAGACCAAGAGACGAACATGAAGTGAGGAGTTTCCTAGGTCTCTGCACCTACTACCGTTGGTTCGCAGAAGGATTTGCTGATATTGCGGCTCCCCTACATAACTTGACAGAAGATCGAGTTTAATTCGTCTGGTCCAACGAAAGTGAACGAGCATTTGGGAAACTGAAAGTTGCTCTATGTTCCAGCCCCATTTTGAATTTTCCACTTCAACGAGGCCTGTTTGTTTTGTACACAAATGCCAGTAATAATGGTATTGGAGCCGTACTATCACAGGAGGAAGATGGTCAAGAAAAAGGAATTGAGTTCTACAGCAAAGTACTCACCAAGCCAGAAAGAAATTATTGCGTAACGAGAAAAGAGCTACTGGCAATAATCAAGGCTGTAGACCACTTCCACAAATATCTGTACAGAAGAGAGTTCGTCATCAGAACAGATCATGCAGCTCTGAAGTGGTTACTCGAAATGAAGACTCCTGAAGGACAAGTAGCAAAGTGGATTGAGAAGTTGAACCAGTATCACTTCAGGATAAAACATCGACCAGGACGATTGCATAACAACGCAGATGCCTTGTCTAAAAGACCTTGTTCGGATACTTGTAAGCACTGTGAGCAAATTGAACGTCGCGAAGGAATCAGCCAAGTGAGATTGATAGTAGACGACAATTGGACGACAGCAAAAATGCAACAAGACCAGGGGAATGATCCAGACATTGCAGAATTTTTGAAATGAAAAGAAAGTGGAGCGGAAAGACCCACCTGGCAGGACATCTCAGATCGATCACCAACGTTCAAAGCATTGTGGGCACAATGGTATTCCTTGATTGGGTCAGCCGATGGCAAGAAAGTGAGTTCCCAACTGGTTGTGCCTATGTCGAGAATAGAGGATGTTTTGTTAGAGATTCATGGTGGTAAATCAGGTGGACATCTAGGAGTTAACAAGTCCTTGGATAAAATACGGCAAAGGTTCTACTGGGTCCAATGTCGAGAAGATGTCGAGAGATGGTGCCGAAGATGCCCAAAATGTGAAGCAAGCAAAGATCCTAGAACAAGATCAAGGGGCGAGATGAAACAATACAATGTTGGTGCTCCCTTCGAACGAATCGCCATCGATGTAGCTGGACCGTTCTCGATGACGGATGATGGCAACAAATATATCCTCGTTGCCATGGATTATTTCATTTAATGGGTTGAAGTTTACGCCTTACCTAATCAAGAAGCATCCACAGTTGCATGAGCCGTGGTGGACAACATGTTCACAAGGTTTGGAGTGCCAATGGATCTACATTCCGATCAAGGAAGAAATTTCGAATCGAATTTATTCAGGAAAGTTTGGGAATTGATGGAAATTAGCAAGACCAGAACAACTGCCCTCCACCCACAGTCTGATGGCATTGTTCCACATATTGTTCCACATATTGTTCGTTTCCGTTAACCAGCTGACGAACGTCAACCCTCAGAAGTCGAAACTTGTGCGAGCAATGGATCAACGAGGCCTTACCTTTTAACCCAGCATGGTGGCCCGGCGAGGATTCGAACCCCGGCCTTCCGCTTGATAGGCAGATATGCTAACCACTACACTACCGAGACCACATGGTCGAGAGGTTCAACAGGACTGTGGAAGAATCTTTCCAAAGTAGTAGAAGAGCATCAAAAAGACTGGGATCGACACCTTCAATTATTCTTGATGGCCTACCGGGCAGCTGTGCACGATTCCACAAAGCTCACCCCAGCCAGTATCATCTTCGGGAGAGATCCTCGTTTGCCCTGTGTCTTGATGTTCGGATTCCCAAGTACTGAGGAAAAAGGGGTACAGGATTATGCGGATGAACTGCGAGACAGCTTGATAAGGATTCACGAAATTGCGAGAAGAAGATATTGAAAATTACTCGAAGGCTCGATACGATCTCAAGGCAAATACTGGTGGATTCAAAGAAGGAAGAATTTCTCCCATACTAAAACCATGCTGGGAAGGAACCGATTCGATAGTCGAGAGAATAAATGATTTGGTGTACAGGATTCAACGTAGCCCCAGAGCAAAAATGAAGGTCGTTCACCTAGAAAGACTTAAACGTTACAATGGGGATAATGACGTATTTTTTCGGCATGATCAAAATTGAGAGGGGATAATGTTACGAAATGTCCTGGCGCTGGCCCTGCCGCCTATGGATGTAAATTGGTGTGACGGTCCGAGGAAAGATTGTACCTGCATGATCGCGGCTCACCCAGAATATTCGATTATCAGGATTTGTCTGGATGATTCTCCACTGTGTGAGCGGCTATGTAAACAGGAGTCGCTCACTGCACCGGCAGAATTTTTAGTACAGAAAGTTTCAGTACGAAGCATTGGAAAGTTAGCAGAGCAATTTAAGCGATTGTATTGTATTGTGTTGTGATAGTGAAGTGTTGTTTGGAGTTTTAATCAACGAACCCTAGGATAAATCGTAACACAATGTAAATGAGGTTAATTTTTTTCCAACAAATTTCATTCGGAGTCACACAGCCCTCGCACTTTGAATTACTTTCTCAGAATATTATTGCTTGACGTTTCGTGTTAGCGTCTACTGCCGGTGACATGAACGTTTCAAGGGATCAATTAAGCTTTGAATAAAATGCAAATGAGTACAAGTGATATGGGCGCGGTAGAAAATTGCATATAATTTTATCTAACCTATCTCTCTTGTGTAACTAGATGATATTTTGGCTTTGAATATTTCCACAAATTGATAGATAGCTCCAGTTCCAGTCCCCCTACCCCTAAAAACTTCAATGTAATGTTCTGATCATCTAAGGATGAAATTCTGAACCTCACTGGTTCACTTAGCGGTTCCTATAAAATCTAATAGTGTATTACGTAACGAGGAGAATAAGTAGCTTATTACGAACGAGGCTTAACAGAGTGCGGCGATTCTCGTGTGCGCTCTAGCCTTATCCTCGAGATGCGTACTGTACTTTTGAACGCCCACAATGCTTGTGCGGTAATTTCAGTTGGTTTAGCAAAAACTTCTTCGTTATGCCTCATTCTCCATGATCAACGAGACACTGAATGACAGCAAGTAGGTATAACAATTGCTTGCTTCATGGATATAATTAGATACAGTACCAATCCTCCAACTGTTAAGAAATAAATTTACTGAAAATATCATTTTCAATTTCACAAATAATTTGAAACAAAAATTCGCCGAATTTCGTTTTTGGGCTATTTAATGATATCAAATTTATCGGGTTAAATGTTATATATCCCATCGTTTTGAAAGAAATTTAGAATATTCTAAATGAACATAATGAAAGATTCAAAATAAAGGGAGTTAAATCCCCAAAAACTTCTCAGGGGTGCAAGTGTCTCACCATGAGTAATGTTCAGAACGATGAGGTCACAACTGCAATTATTCTTCCACTCCTTCTTTAAGATGATAGATCCTGAAAAATTAATGACGATGAACACAGTACTGTTCGAAAGAATGCTAATTTTCTGAAAAAAACTTCAGCAATGGCCATCAGTACCACTGGTTCTTGTATAGTATTGAGTCCTTTGTGATTGCTTCCTCAATGATCTATGAATTTGGAGAACCCAGAAAAAACAAATACATCCCCACAATATCGAGACGATGTCACGATGTAACATGCGATGACATTTCAAGTCGCAAGAACATCGCAGGCGTGTAAGCAAAAGCGAAAGTGCACTCTTTTAACAATATATTTCAAATATTTCGACGAATGGTTATTGTCATCAGGGAGAATGTTAGTGAGATTCGTCGCTGAATGAAATTGTGTGAAAGAGAGTCAGATGACACATATTATAAAACTTGAAGACCCCATGTTGCACGAATAGTCAGAAATCACTTCGAGGGAGTTGAAATTAACATCCTAGCATGGCCAGCACATAGGCCGGACTTGAATCCAATAGAAAATATGGGGTATCCTTGGTAGTCGATTGAGAGATCACCCTTTGCAACCAAACAACCTGTAGGAACTGGGAAAGAGACCAGAATGAAGTGAGGCATATAATTTTAAGTATGGGCCGACGATTTAATGTTATATAGTAGTTTTCACAATGAATGGTATTGACTGAAGGATTATAATAAAACCAATTAGACCCTTAAGTTGTACACAATGGGATTAAATCGGGTAGTTTATTGCAGTTACTAAGCCAATACCATCAAATGGTATTGACTGAAGGATTATAATAAAACCAATTAGACCCTCAAGTTGTACACAATGGGATTAAATCGGGTAGTTTATTGCAGTTAATAAGCCAATACCATTCACTGTGAAAAATACTATACGTGGTAGAATAATAGTTGATACTGTACTACAATTTTTCATATGTAGATGAACTCTGAATATGTAAAATTTTTTATTTCTCCTCTGAGTACAAATAAAATTGGTTCATTGAAGTGGTGCGTAAATTTCTTTGAGAAGTGTATTTCAATCGGTGATTTATGTTTTATTTGGTGCTCGCGTCAAACATATTCGCGATGTTACATAACTAATTTTTACGCATCACCATTACAGTTGGAAATATCGCGGGTATGTAAATTTCATGTATGTGTTTGCTGGTGAAGACGTATATTCAGTCGTAACTTTCCATTTTTGGGTTCAAAATGTAGCCTTTCTCTGTATATAACCAACAATACACTAACAGATGACACCATAGTACTAGAAGTTTTTTATATATAGCAGCATTGTTTTCAACTTCATTCATGCTGAGGCATTTGACTCCTTACTTATACATTATTTTCCAGTATTGTCCTGAGTTTTACACCGCCGCGTTCGTGATAGTTTCCGAAATATCATAAAAATTTACAGTTGACGCGGTGATGTAATTGACAGTTGACGTGTGACACTGCTCCTCACAAAACTCATGATCATATCATTTTATACTTCCACTTTTTGAAAAACGCTTGCGAGTGCCCTCAGGATGCAGAGCCTTGTGCGAGCAAGGGACGGCTATATTCTTGAGGGCCCTAGCCATCTGAAGCGTCTTACTGATTTTTACGGTAGCGCATTTCCTACTTCAACTCTAGGAAACCCCAAAAAACCCCAGTGCTACCGGGTCGGTGGGTGTATTCGATAATCAGGCCCCCACCAACTGAGGTTGGTATCAAGACATCCGACAATTCCCTATCACAAACAGCTACCATAAAAGTTTCTGCTGTGAACCGGACTCGAGCCCATAGCGAATCGGCCATAAAGAATGTAAATCGAATACAAGTGAGAGCACTGGCTCATTCAGCCACCAAGCCATCATAAGAAACCATGAAATTTATTTTCACGCCCAGAAATTTTAAAAATCTCTTGTTTTGCTCGTAAGCAATACATGTAAAATACGGTCCACTGGACGAGTCCGAATACATTTTGAATGTGCAAGTCATATATTAAATAATCCAAAATGTATCACTTATAATTTTCAAGATTCGAAAAAAATTACGCCCATAGATGACGTGTAGTAAATTCCATTTCATGTGACCTTGAAGTACAACAACAATATTTTGAAATAACCTGTACTAGATACCAAAAAGTCATGTACTTAGCTGGCATTGCACTTCTTAGTCACATGTGATAATTGATTAAAAGATAAAATATATGCCGTTCGCAAATCATGATGATTAAGGGTTCATTCTGATCACAAATTTTGATATCAACAAAACATAAAATCAACATAACATTTTGTTTTCTAGGTAAAGATGGGGAATTTGAGTTGAATCATCTTGATGTAGTGCTCGTTTATGGGGAGGTCGAAAAAATAAACCTTTCATGAACTATGAAAAATTGTCGAGAGCCTTGCCTTATAATTATGATGGGGACATGATTTCGAAAGTACATGGAAAACGATTCGTCTACAAGTTTGTCTGTGACCTGAAACAACTGTTGGGCTATAGTGCTGTTGAATTGGCTAACTTAGTTGAATCAGGAAATCTGAAGGGAAACCCCTCAGAGAATTGATTCTGGTCAATATATGCTATTTGATGACAAGAGTGAATCCAACATTGAAGTAAAGGGGGTCATATGCAGCCTTCGGGTCAGAGGGTCACGCAGTCAAGATCTAGCTTGGACATGCTTCAGTTCGATTACAACAATACATTTGAATTGAAAAGAAAAAGTCTTTCGGGTCGGGGGGA
Organism: Zygogramma bicolorata; assembly: GCA_032362365.1. Lineage (NCBI taxonomy): Eukaryota > Metazoa > Arthropoda > Insecta > Coleoptera > Chrysomelidae > Zygogramma > Zygogramma bicolorata. The sequence continues at coordinate 91,886 of JAVJAQ010003727.1, forward strand.
GGGGTTTACATAGTCGAGGTCCAGCCAAGACAAGATACAATTCTGTTGCAATAATAAATTGTTTTCAATCCATCCCAGAGAAAGAGGTCATGACCCTCCGTGATCCGCCCTCATTTAATGATAAAAAAATAGAGACTGCCGTCAGTACTTTCTATAATGATGAGTGATGATAGTATATCCAATCATTGTGAAAATTCTTTTATAAAGTTGTTTGTTACTATTAGTATTTTCACTGTATGACAACTTTCAAGGACCACTCACCTCGAAATTTAATGTGCTCTATGGATTTTGGTTGGGATAAATTGATTTGGGAATTATTCAAAAAGGGATTGCTGAAAATGAAGTTCATAAATAAAGATTATACTCACCCCATGGTAAATTATATAATGGATGTAAAAAATGGCATGGATTACATACTTTCTTAAAAAAATTCAAAACAATATTATATAATATAACGGATGTCTATGTCTAATCTCTAAAACCGATTGCGACGAACATTTTGGTGAGGTAATTGTTTTAAACATTCCTGGGAAATGTTTTGAGTAAAAATGAATCAAAAATATATATAATAATAGTAATAATGACGATATTATGTATATACATCACTCTTTCGATTTGAATGAAATTCTGGCTAGTTGTCGGTAGGATGTTTGGAGAGTATTTCATGAGAAAGCTCTTCAACAATGAAGGTAATAATAATAATTATGTGTATTTACGAAAATGACGTTTGCGGTGAGTCTGGAAATCGTTTGCCTAAAATACGATCAACAGGGAGCAAGACGAAAAAAAAAATCGATTATGAACTACTCTAGCTCGTTTGTCTGAAACAGATGAATAATGGGCCGGGCCGGTTGATGGTCGAATGAGAAAAGCCTCTCGGTTGTGTTCGATCCACTTTTTTGTTATGGGTTCGCGCCTGGCCCTTGTCAATTTTTTTTAGCTGATCATGCGATAGGCAGTTGCTGGTTATCTAAACAACAATCTCGGCAGGTGGGGTCTGCTCATCGAATACGCGTACCGACTTGGTAGCACTGTGGGCATTCTGAGATTCACTATAGTAGAAATAGCAAATGCAGCTCCGGAAAGAATTGTATATCGACCGAACAAGGCTTTTCTTCTGAGCGCACTTGTAAGAAATAGGCGAAATATAACATTAGATGAATCATAGATTGAACTCGAGAATATAATCTCTTAACTACGAGTTAGTATAATATTCTATTATTGTAAGATACCCTTGGGCCAGATTGGTACTTGATACATAAATAGCTGTCATATTCTAACTTCAAGTTTCACTTGATGAAATTTCTTGTTTATTTTTTTATTCAAATCATATTACAATCTGTATATATAGTTGCTTCGAAATTTTGCATTTTCCATTCTGAAATGAAAATTTTTATAGTGTTTTTTACTAATATGAAATATTTTTATAAATATTTTGTATTTCAGGCAAAGAAGGAGAATTTATGTTGACCCACCCTGAAAAAGTTGCTGAGTTATGGGGGCTTCGAAAGAATAAACCTATGATGAACTATGAAAAATTGTCAAGAGCTTTGCGTTATTACTATGATGGAGATATGATATCGAAGGTGCATGGAAAACGGTTCGTTTATAAATTTGTCTGTGATCTGAAACAGCTGTTAGGCTACAGTGCGGTAGAATTGGCCAATTTGGTTCAAACAGGAAATCCAAAGGGAAATCAACAATGATTTTCGCTAATAAATATTTTTAAATGTGCAAATATTTTGCTTGAATGTGGTTAACAATGAACCTTATCGAGTGGTATTGGTTCGGGCTTCCATTCTGCTCTGCCAAGCATAGTTGTGATAATTGACATTGGGATGAAAATTGAAAAAATCATGAAAAAATATATTTACAATGATGCCCTTCAGCCAGAAATCGCTATAAAAGTTTTCAATGTCTTATGTAGTTTTTTGCACTGAATCTCTTCTTCTGAGTATTTTTTTTTACCTGATAATATTCTAAATACCCAAAGGAATTAGATAAGGCGCATTTGCTTAACATAAATTGTCGAATTTAGTAAGCATATTTGTGGCAACTACATTTTCCTAGTCCAATATGTGGTAGCTCTGTTGATACCTAGAATTGCTCAAGCATTGCTATGTTCAATGAGACATTTAGCACAATATACAGGTACAGTGAAATAAAAACAGGGTAATTTTATATTGGTACATTTAATTGACTAACTGACATATAATTGACAATTATACATTATTGTCAATTAGAGTTATAAAATTGACATTGAAACCTCTGAACGAGTCCTATATCGAAAATCAGATTTGACAATAAAAGTATAAGCTTAAAATTAATTTATTGGTACGGGTTGTCTGGGAGACACTAGTGGTTCTTCGTCATTGTTCTTACCCTCCTCTAATGCTACTGGTGATGACTGCCAAAATTTTATTCGATTTTCTGGGATTACAGCGGATATTTCATTGATATGCTTTCAGATAGATTCTTTCCCAGCAAATAGAATTCCCATTTTGAAAAATCTATTTTCACTTTGAGGTTCTCTCCAGCAGCTGCTGTTGCCTCTTTAACGTCAAATTCATATATTTTCGACTGTTTGTTGTGTTTCCATCAAATGTTGTAAAGTGTCAGTGGACATAAATGTGTGACCGGCCTCAAAGTATTTGATTGTTATTTCATTTGCTTCAACCCATTAACGGCCAAGACAATAGAAATTTGTAATTCAGAAAAACCATTCATTGTGCACGTTCAGAACACTCAAACAACAATTCGTCATTAAAAAAATATCAACTGACAGTATTGAAAAAAACAAGTGGGTGCGTAAGCGCACCTTTGGCAAGAAATGGTTATAATAATCTAATAAAAAAAACGAAATAAATTCAGAGTAGGTGCCCTATTTCTTAATATGATAATTATCGAAAAAATCTGGGTGCTCATGCACTTTACATTTCTTACATAAATAAATGGTGTTACTTTTACAAAATCGACATTTCCTTCTTGCACTGTTGGTATCTCTAATTATCACATGTCCAATAATATCATATCTTATATCATCTGGTAGAGCTGATTTGGATGGTCTCCCGTATAATGGGTTAGATTCGGCACCATTCGAGGTTTCATCGGTTTTGCTTGGTCACTACATTTTAGTAGACTTCTTACCAGTTGAGAGCGAAACTCCAGTTGTGATATTCTAGATTAATTTGCAATTTTATAGATTTTCCAACTGTTCACAACCATACTGTCGATCATATTACTGAACATTGGCCACCACCACTTTTTTCCTCTTATCCTAATCCTATAGTTGGCAATGCCATTGTCGTGGAGGTCCACCCCTCCCATATATTTATTATACTGGTGCATAACATTTGGCTGGGGTATAAGAATCTCTTTGTTCTTTTCGAGTGTAGCGTTTAGCTTGAACAAGGGGTAGAACTTCACACGTATTAGTCATCACAGTAACTAGAGAATTGTCATTCCATCGCACAACTAGAACTCCAAGAATGGGATCGAAAGCACGAGTGTAAAAACCTCTTTCCTTTTTAGCATTTTTTTTTCTATCTTCAACAGGGCATTTAGCAGTGCGATTTTTCCTCACTGTTCCTGTTGCGAAAAATCCCTTCTCTCTCAAGCTCATAAAAAGAGAATAAGAAGAGAAGAAATTATCGAAAAATATCCTATGTTCTGGATTTTCAACCACTGACAGGAGCTCCAAAACAACTCTAGTTCCTAATGCTACAGTAGGATTTGCTTTCTCCGATTTTCCAGTATCCAGTATCAGAACATAGACACCATAGCTTGAAATCAAATCTTACTGGTTTTCCACGAATAAACATTTTGCAGGAATGGCGACCGAAATATGGTACCATTTCTTCATCAATAGAAAGACAGTCTGCAAATATTCCGAACTGTATATTCTTCCTGTTGATGATATCAAAAATGGGTGTTAATTTTCCAAATTTATCATCTTTGTTCAACATTGTGTTATCTGAAAGATGGATGTTTTGCTTCATTGATCTGAATTCATTTTGACATGTCAGTTTGTGGTAGAGTATAATATCCAGGAACATAAACAACATCAATCGAATCATAATTTTGATAATCCAACTCTTCCTCTAATAAAGCACTCAACTCTTCCGTCGTCAGTGCTCTCTCCATTTCCCATTTCGAAAATTGACTATAATAATGAATTATGATATTGAAATACCAAAATCTACACTCGAGTTATGATTCTTACCTCATTTTGGCAATGTTATAAAAAAATACGAGAAATCCTTCCTGCCGATACTGATTTGCACTGAAAAACTCGAGCAAGGCGAATAATCAACTGACCATTGAAACGTATCCTGATATTCCCAAACTTGTCGAGACTCGCATATACTAGTGAATGAAAATTTTCACCATTATCGGCCAAAGGTGCGTATACGCAACCATCACCAGTAAATGAAAAAATAAACGACATCCGAAAATATTTACGTAAATGAAAATATACGTTATCATTGAGCAAATATTTCATTACTGTTTGGCACGAAATGAATCTATGATTTTATATTCAGTACCAAAAAAAATATTTTATTGGACAATTACAATAACGGTCAATTTATAACATTTTCAAGCAAATTTGAGAGATTGAAACTATCATGTTTTGTATCGAATAAAAATATTTTTACTTCTTCTGGATCATTCTTATAAATATCCATCAGAATAAATATTAATAATATTGATCCAAATCACAAAAAAAATGATAAATAAAAGTTGCGTTCACGCACCTTTGGCGGTTAATGGGTTAATGAGTGATGAGTTAACAATATAAATAAGAAATGTTAAAATGCCTAGTTCTTATTTCAAGCTGAACAATTATCCACCCACAATGTAAGTTTCTTCATGTCTCGTATATCAGATGTAAAGAATTTAAAAAATAGCAATTATACCCAGTCCGCAGATGCACGTCTAAATGGCGTCATAATCTGGTGACTAATATTTCGTCACTATATGACGACCATATGATAACGTCATATTTACTTCTCTCAATGGCGTCATAATATCAACTATAATGACGTGAATTTTACGTCTAAATATTATTTTGTTTACACTATATAGGTAGAAAAGACTACTTTGAAACCAAATATATTGTGACACTTTTTATTAATCACGGAAAATGACAAGATAACATATGTCATACGTGACAGATACAATAATTACAAGGCCATCTTTTTGCAATGCAATGAAAATCCGTAAGTTATTATTGACAGGCTTTTTCTTCAAAGTAACTAACATTCACGATCAAGAATTGAGAAGGTTATATAGCACTAATAATATTAGTATAGATTAAATGTGAAATATATTCTCAACGTTCCTATCAGTAATAATAAAAACGTCACATTTTTGCAATCAATCCTAGATTTTTTTAGTTAGTAAACCTATGAGTTATTACATACAGGTACTTCAAATACTTTTTGATAATATTTTTTTGCAAGTAACGATTAACTTAAGACTATTCAATATACCCATTTTCACAAAAATCCTGATACCGAAACAAATAGTTATACATTTCTTGTAACCTATACATTCAATTCAAATAAAGGCATGTAGAAGAGGAATTGCTACGAAACTATCACAATTATGAGTGAAAACTATACATTTGCCATAGATGTCAGACAGACCAAATTGAAGTTCTGATAGATTTTTTTACCACAAATACATTCAATTTGCTTGAAGGGTATGGAACTGAATATAAATCTGAGTAAGGGGAAATTCTTTTCCACTAATGAACAACCCATTTTCAGCAGTTTTTACGATATTGTGCATTTCAACAACTTTATTCCCTTTAATAGTTAAGGTATAGCTATCAGCTATAGAGTGATCTACAAGCGATAAACATATGCCATTGAGGTTCAGTTTTGAAAATTGTTCATGCCAACCAATAACCTAACCTTTTGTGTGCTGACTATCAGCCCTCTTTACTCTTGGGTCATAATTTCCATTTGATATCAACAAATCGCGTTCAACAAGCCTGCGATGAATTTGCTGTGAAGGATTAGTTGGTCTTCTACTCATTAGGGATTTCAACCTACCCAAATGAAAAAAATGGAAAAGCTGAAAAGTTGTCAAGTTCACCAAATAATTCAACATCATCGCAAATATGTGATAATAAATGAACATTATACACCATAAACTCTTTACCATAAAAGACTCTACAATAACATATAAAAACATTTATGATATTCATAACAGTTGGTATTCCAATTTATTTTCTTTTTCAGACAATAATATAGACACTGAAAAACTAAGTAAAACAAAATGTTCATAAATTGCTATATCTACAACACCTTTTGAAACACAGGGTCCCTAATAAACTAGGAAAGTTCTATATTCAGTGGCTTTACGATACTGCAGTTCATCTAATGACCGTGGTTTTCTGTTAAACTCAACTGGCATTTAATTCCGCAAAGTCTGTACCCTAATAAGCACAATGATGACCAATGGACATCTTTCGGACGTCCTGTTGGGACATTCAGAAGTTCCATAGGACGTTCAAATTTAGTACCGTATACGTCCATAGGACGTCTATGGGACGCACAAATGTCCCACTTGTGGACTAACTAGGGACGTCCTGTCAGGGTGTCCCTAGGACGTCATTCATGGACCTTGATCCTGAAGTACCAATTTTTGAGCAGCAAGAACAACCACTGGACATCCTTGAATATGGCTCGAACTTCCCTATGAATGCTGCTGGACATTCATTGCACGTCCCGACGGATGTCCATCGAACGACCCAACGGACGTCCATCGAACGACCCGACGGATGTCCATCGAATGTTCCGAAGGACGTCCATTGAACATACCATACTGCATCGTGTTAGATATCATACGGTACCAGATGATTCACCATTAAAATGGCCCCTTGCTTATTTCTAAACCGATTCCGCAATTTGAAAAAAATCATTCAAAATTGTTCATAATAGTTTTTTTGCAATATAAAAACATATAAGATGTCAGGATTTCATAATTTTTTTCGCTATAAAACACCGTTTTCATTTCTATAACTTCTAATCAAATGAAATCTCATTGATAAAACAATTTGTATCATTTTTGGAATTCCAGGATCGACTCAGAAATAACCAAGATACTTTTACGGTGATTCACATAATATGTTATGTCTCGGATATATAACACTACAAGTCATTGAAGATATACTCTTAGAACAGAATGAAATCCCACTAATAAATTAATAAGTTATTGACTCATAATATATATAATGTGTCCACTTGAGATGGCGACATATGGAAAACTTTTTGTGAATCTAATTATGAATGAACAATATTAAAATTTGTCTGTCGTATATACGAATGGTGTCAAAAAATATGAATTTGATACAAAAGAAAGTACTTTTATGTGACAATACCGAAAATTATTTTAATGAAAATTGTTCAGAATTGTTACTGACGTTCAAACAGGTTATCATACGCTAAAAATAAACAGATTTTTATGGATGTTTCTCTACAATAACACTTGAAAAATTACCCATTAAAATAATATGGCTCTCGCACTGAATAAGAGGGGAGCATATTTTTGCAGACTCAGCTAGTTTTTCATAAAAATTTCTGTAGAAATAGGTAAACTTATTAGTTTTACTGAAGAGAAAAACATATATTTTTTGGAGATAGATATAAAACATGATTATTAATTCCGAACTTTTCTTAATAAGAATTATTGAAAGTACTTTACCCTTGTACTATCATATTTTTTGACACTACCGTACACGACTGCCAAATTTTGAGTTTTTATTATTCAATATTAGGTTCCAGAACGTGCAGATAACTTTTTTCCGAAAAAAAAAGTTTTTCATATGTCGCCAACTTATTGTACGAGGACACACACCAAATATATCGCAAAAACGCTCTCTGGCCGAGGAGTGGTTGCTAAATATTTATGAAATATTATTTCGAGATTTTCTTTTCGCAATGTAGTTAAAACGAAATTAATTTATTCTAAAAAAATCAACATTATATATTGAAAAAAAGTCATTCATTGTCTAGCCAGTCTCTTCTCTTCGGCAATCGCCCTTTCGGCTGCTCTTCTTGAAACTTCTCTGATACCATCTTCCATTTCTCTTATGGTTGATGCAGAAGTTTTTCCATTTTGTTGACCTGATCCTGCAACACATATTTTTAATAATAGTTGGATGCCACAAACAAATCAATATATTCATAATCGATGATATTGGAACCTTTGTTGTAAAAGTTGACAGTTTTCTCAGAGATCATTAACCCTAACTCCAAACTGTTATTTTTGCACTCGACGTGCGTTTCGCTAACAAGGTTAGCATCTTCAGGAGAAGAAAATTAGTGCAAAAATATCATTTTAGTGTTAGGGTAATTGAAAAGTTTCAATATATTCATATTTACTATATATAGTTGCTTTTTATTGAAAACTTGAAAATGAAAAAGAGTGGCCCATACTCACGTATCAGAAGGTTACATATGTTCATTTTCGAAGATATCTTTTTCTTTTTCAGTCCAACCCACCTGAATTCCGCTGCCAATTTGTGGGTAATCAATTTTGACATAGCTCTCTTCATAAATTCATTGGCATTATCGCCCACAATTCTGGATAATTAGTCATCTGCAATGCAAATTGAAAACACATTACTTATCATCATTTTTTGATATCCCCAGATTTTTATTCGGATGACTGATATTCTGATTTAAACCATATCTTACCGATTTTTTCATGTTTTCCTCATTGCTGAGATATTCTTTGAAGGAAGTCAGGCCTTCTAAAGTGGTGAGTGGAATATCGAATTCCCCCCCCAAACATTTTCTGTTTCTGGGATAGTGACAGGGGTTCTATCTAATATTTTCCTTATATCACATATATTCATCTCCATAATTGTTAATTTCCGGATAATTTGCTCAAGGAAACCTGTGAATATAAAAAGATAATAAGTAATAACAACCAACCTTGTGCATAAGCTATATACCATAATTATTAGCAGCTGCGTGCTTGTGAATTGGTAGGTAGGTAATTTATTTATTCCAGCAGAGTTACAGTCTGTGAAACACGTCACTGAGTTACAAAAGTTATAAAACACAATAAAATGAGATATAGATACAGTACAGGTAAAACATATTCTTAAAATATCATACAGTTAAGTATGATAGTAAGTATTCTCAAATATAGGTGGAGAAGAAATCATCGACACAATAAGGCTCCATATTGCATAGATACTTTCGCAGCGATCTCAACAAGTTACCAGAGTCTTCAAGACTTTTAATTTCCTTAAGGATACTATTGAAAAATTCAATTGCTTCATATAGTGGACCTTTCTCGAAAGCAGCCTTTGAATGTATAGGATAGTTATATTCGTTTTTGAACCGAGTGCTGTGATCGTTGTTTGCTTTGAAGATTCCCCTACAGGACCCATCATAGGCTATGCCAAATATTATTCTTATCACTTTTTTCTGACACTTGAAAACTTCAATTAATTTTGAGCAACTTCCCCATGTTGAAATGCCAAATTTCATTCTAGAGTAAAAGTTTGCATAATAGACCGAGAGTAGCACTGTTATATTCAAGTTTGGCTTCAGTATTCGAATTGCATAAGTTGTTGATGACAGTTTGTTGCATAGCCTCTCCACTTGAGTTGTCCATGTCATGGGTCATGGATGTGGACTCCCAAGAATCGAACCGAAGAATTATATTTTATTTTTTGTCTATTGATTGATATTGTGTCTGGCTTTTGAATTGTTAATTGTCAATTTATTTTGGCGAAAGTATTGTTAAGTTTTGCTCATAAGTGATGTACCCACATCAATGACACTCATTAGATCTGGACCCCTCAGAATGAGATTGGTGTCATCAGCACTGGACCTAACTGAACCTTGTTCAGTCGTTATTTCTACTACCTGCTTCCTTTGTCTCAAGTAGGATTTTAGCCAGCTGTGTGAATTTCCTCTGATCCCATACCTGAATAGTTTATCGGGAGTAATTACACAAGTGCTTCAAAATTAACGATAATTTTCCATGAAAGCGTGTTGTCCAAAACCTGCATGAGGAGGGCTCCTAAAATCTTAAACCTTTGGGCATGAACAGGAGTTTGGAGAAGTCCACCTGGTTTCTGGTTTGTCGCTTTGTAACGCTGCCAATCAAGGCACTTGTCTATATGGGCCGTAACGTATCGCCGCATTCCTGTGAAATAATACCGTTTAGCAATACGTTGCAAAGTTCGCTCAACACCATAATGATCAGCTTCTGGTGAATCATGATACTCCTTGAGAATTCTATCTCTTTCATGGCTAGGCACAACCAACTATGCTTCTTCATCATCCTCTTCGGAAGAGTAGTGGTACAATACTCCTCGATCCGTCTACTTAGAGAATTCGCTATTAGTAGGATCTTAGAAACTCGTGATTATTTTTGCCAGTTCCGGATCTTTCATTTGTTCTCGTCTTGTATCCTCGGCCTTCATACGAGGCATTTCGATGACAACCTCACAAAACTCGCACGTCTCTGGTACTTCATGGTCTCAAGGAAGTCGAGACAGAGTATCGGCAACGACATTTCGCTTTCCTGTAGATATTCTATGTTGATATCGTAACCTTGTATGAGCAATGCTCAACGTGCTAACCTACCAGTAGGCGATCTTAGGCTGAGTAGCCATCGGAGTGGTTGGTGATCAGTTTGTACGACTATCAGGGAACCGTCTACATATCCTCTGAATTATTGTTGGGATTACTCTCCCTAATACTTCGCATCCATGCAGATCATTGGAATCAACGTCCAGTTGAATTAACGTTGCACACAGAGGTTTTATTATTTATTGAATAGAAATACAACTTGTGAATAAAATGTTAATGGCTAGACATACAGTCTTCTTTTTTTGTTCACACGGAACCGAACGGCCAGAACTGAAAAAAAAACTCAGTGTTGCCAACCAATAGAATGTATGTGTATGCCACCAACTTAACAATTAGGAAAACATATCTGAAAATAATTGAAGCAGCCACAGTGATTCCTTGGTAGTCTAAGCTGCTGCAATATATTCTGATTCTGTTGTAGAGAGACTAACAGAACTTTGTTTTTGACTCGACCAACAAATTGGAGCTCTGTTCAGTGTGATTACAAATCCTGTGAGCGACTTCCTTGTATCAGGATCACTAGCATAGTCAGAATCTGTATAAGCCATCAGGTTTGAGCTATTATGATACCCGTAGGTTATGCCATAGTCTGAAGTCGCTAACAAATATGTAAATATGCGACTAACTGCATTCCAGTGACAAGTGACACTTGGAATAATTGTTCGAAAACTGACTTATTCGTCCAACTGAATATGCAACATCTGGACGGCTTACTATTGTGGGGAACAGCAACAAACCTACTGCCTGTCTGTAAGGAAACTGTTCTTGAGAAGAACATTTTCTTCTGATTTCAAAATCACATGTGGGTCAGCAGGTATAGAAAGGGGGTGTGCGTTTGTCTATCCCGAACTATTTCAAGTCCCACGCAAACGTCAGGTTCACTTACTGTAAGCTCAAAGTGTTTTTGTAGTTCATTAGAGGTGAAATCTATTTCTGCTTGGCTTTTGCACATAATAAGTCCGTCGTCTACATATATAACCAAGATTATTTTGAAACTGTTTTGTTAAAAATGATACTTATATACAATTGTCTGCAGCACTTTGTTTCAAACCTATACTTTTAAGAATAGTGTCAAACTTATTGTTCCAACAACGGGGTGCTTGTTTGAGTCCGTATAATGCTTTATTTACGAATGAAAATATATTTAAAAAAACAAAATAGGTTCTAGATACATTTTCAACTGAATGTAAAAGTTATGCAGCCATATATCAGTAACTTCAAATTCATAATTTAAAATGTATATTTTGAAGTGAATATAACTGTGATATTAGTTTAGCCAACTGGATTCTCCACACATTTTCAAATGAATGTTAATGAGATGTAATTATGTGCTATAACAGTGACATCAAATTCATAATGTAAAATATTCATTTTGAAATGAACATTACAGTGATATTGAAATGAGGTGCAGAAAGTGAGGACATTTTGCGTAACATGTTAGTTAACTGTGATCTTATACGTGATATAACAAGATCACAAATTATATAAAATTGACTTATCTATTACGTTGTTTTGTTCACTGGGAAAAGTTAAAGGAAAAGGGAAAATTAATATTCAGAAATTACTTGAAGGACAGTGGACTGATGGACTATAATATCTGAAATTAATATAGTAGAACAGGGTAACCTGAAAATTAGGCATGAAAGACTAGGATATGTTAATAACAAAAGTCTGAAAGAAATGGTTTCAAAACAAATCGTCACTGGTGTCAATTTCAATTATATAGTGTATAGTGAATTCTTACCAGTGAATTCACCAGGCAAACTAATTTTCGGCGACCTGCGTGGACCTATGTCAACTCCATCCGTTAGTGGTGCAAAGTACTTTTTAGCTTTCAAAGACAGTTTTTCTGGATACCGCGTAATTTACTTTCTGAAAGACAAAAGTGATACTATAAACTGCTTTAAAGACTTCTATTCCAAGTGTGAAAATAAATTTGGATATCCTATAAACACTATACATCTTGATAACGGGACAGAATATTGTAATGTCGAATTTAAAAAATTTCTCTGTGAGAAAGGAATTGAAATGGAAACCACAGCTCCTTACACCCCCGAGCGAAACGGAAGGGTTGAGAGAGACAATCCAACAATAGTAGAAAGTGCAAGAGCAATGATTTGTCAAGCTCAAGTACCTAAATACTTATGGGCTGAAGCAGTAAACACTGCTGTGTACATATTGAATCGCACCCCTACTAAAGAAACTCCCAAGTCTACACCATTCGAGCAATGGGACTGGCAAGAAACCGTATATAGGCCATTGTGAAATTCTTGGATGTGATGCATTTGTTCAAATACCTAAAGAAAAACGTACTAAACTTGATCCAAAAAGTAAGAGGCTAGTTTTTGTTGGTTTTGAAGGAAAATTATCGCCTTTTTGATGTAACAACGAATGCAGTAACTATATCAAGAAATGTTATTTTCAATGAAGAATCCCTTGATGGGAACCGTTCATAAAATACGTTCGCATACAAGGGGAAGGGAGGGGTCTGGCTGAGTGTGACAAGATGTGACAAGGGGGGACGGGGGGATACGCCAACGTGACTTTCGCCGTTTATTATTTTTTGACATGAGCGCTAGAAGCCAGCGTGACAACTTTTAGTAGAAATCTATTTTTTTAGTAGATTTCTGGTAGAAATTTCTAGGGGGGGTCACAAAAAGTGTGACACAGCGTGACAATGGGGGGGAGGGGGTCAAAAAAAGCTGATTTTAGTGTGACGTATTTTATGAACGGCCCCATGGTCTGAAAAGTTGTAAACAAATATTTGTTAACCTAAAAATAGAAAATGACATTTCTGATGATGTGACAGCCGACATAACAGAAAACCCTATAAATAGAAGAAGAGAAGAAGAAGAAGACTTTTGTCAGCCTGTACAAATAGAAAATAAACAGGAAAGCAGTGAAGTGAAGTCTATTAGGGGAATTCAAAGTCTATACGAATTTGCAGAGTGAAAACGTTTAAAATTTTTCTGCAACGTCCGGCTCACGGTGCCAGAATTGTTCGTTGCGGGATTATGACTCGCACTATATTGTCTATATGTCGCCTGGGTAAAAATTGTATTGTCCACTCCTAGGGTATAGGGTGGACACATAAACATGGATTTGTGGAAAGCTAGCCTGCTCTCCTGGTACTGGTTCCTCAGCTACTCCGTCCTCCATCTCGGTTGGGTTGTCATCCGCTTCCGATGGACTATCTGCATGCCAATACACGGCTGATACTGCTACCCCACAACTAAGGGTTAGAACCAAACTGACTGCCTGTCAGGCGACATTACTGGTACATGCCTAGGACATCCTTGTCCTTTTACATCTGTTATCTGCGACTGGGTTACCCCTTCCATGGTGCTGAACTTGGTAGGCCAATAATACCTATATCTCTCTTCCCCCTGGTAACTGGTAAAAACTTCACTTGGATTGGAAATCCGGCCATCATGATCAAGGTTACCTCACGTGATGATGACGATGACCCCAAACAAGGTCTCCCATGTTGACCTACCGTCTTCTTATAAAAAGTCTGTAGTTCGTAGTGCGATTCACTTTACCTATACTAATCGTCTGTAAAACGTCTTTCTCTTACTTCTAACTCACAAAAAAAAATCAATCCGTCCTGATTATATAAAGTTTTACTCAACTATCTTATTTCGGCTATCTCATCTGAAGTTGAAGCGTATCTCAATAACCCCTGATATAAACAATAACGTACATTTTTTCAGATCTGCATTCACCCATTCATACATGGTACTGTTTCGGTCTGTACCTCACCCATCGAAGCTTGGTTTCCATCGTGAGACTTTTACTCACCAGTGGATTCTCACGAAGGAATTCTGCGGCCCCCTCTATAGAGCAAAAAAAAATCTATGACTCTCCAACAATAAATCGCTCACGACCACAACATCTTGCATAAGATTTCTCCTACAGAAACTCTCCAAGTGAAATTCGCATCTCTATGCCTCTCTCTATGTCTTTTCAAGACTGCGCCTCCTCGGCGTCTCCAAAATTGGCCTCTTTTCGGGCATCAAACCTCCTAAAAAAATAAATCTCTCTAGAACCTCACATAACTGCGCCTCCTAGCGCATCTTGTCCTCTACAAGGCTACTAAACATCTCGCTTTCATCTTGTCCCCGACAAGGCTATTACACATCTCACTTTCTTCCAGCGATTGTCCTCTCGCTTTCCTGGAGCCTATAAACAATACCTATATCACTCTCGCATTGGCCTCATCAATTAAAACTGGTACTATTGGTCCTCACTAGTCGGTTTGGCTTCGGCGGTAAGTACAGCACATAATACTAAATACTTTTAACCGCTTACTAAACTGCTCCTTACCAATACTCTGTGTTGCGGGCAAAACCTGACTGTTGCCACCTAGGCTGTCTTGCAGCTTTCTAGCGTGACACTCGGAGGACCGGCGATTATCCATGTGCTCTCAACAGCAAATGTTTCCAATCACCTTGTATATATTACGGAAAAACTCGAATTGTCCATAAGTTACGCCTCAAAAAAAAAACCTTCAGCCGATGCAATTGAATTTACAATTGCCTTTTATTCTAACTACCTTCGCGAAAACAAATTCTTCAATTTTTTTCTCTCTACGTTTTTTCCGTTATTTCATTAATGAATCTACCCAAATTTCTTCTTGGAAAGCCTTTTACTTCAGGCCCAGAATTCGCTGTATACGAAAATATGCTCCGGCTGTCTTTCTCGCTGGATCTTCTTGTCAAAATTGTGTTAGTATTTTGGGAAGAGATTGCCATTTTAAAAAATAAAATCTCAAAAAAGCATATCCACCTACCTTTATTAGCTTCTTTTTCTATACCTGAAATGCAGTCTGAAGCGGTATTGTTTTTATTATATTACATTGCGAAATTCCATGACCACGAATCATTTCAAAATTTTCAACTTCGACAACAGTGATATAATCCTTCAAATATATAAATTTTCCTCTAACCTTATTTCAAATAACTTTTATCGCTTTATATTCTCTCAACTAGATTCAACTTCGAATCAACTTTATAAACACTACAAAAAAATCATCGTTACTCCGCTCTCTATTATATTTACTTCCAACTGAATTGAAAAGTTCAAATCAACTTCATGAAAAAAAAATACCATTACTTCGCTCTGTATTTATATTTACCTACTTACAAACTACATACAAAAAATTCAAATCAACGTCATGAGCACACAAAAAAAAATTATCAATACTTACTCTGTAGTTATATTCACTACAACTGAATGAAAACTTCCAACAATAAAAATTCTATTTTCCATTTATCAACAAAAATGTTTTATTCCCCTGATTATCTTTTCCAGCATTTATCAAAAAACAGAACAATAATGAAATTCCCACGCAATGTTCTCAGAATTTCTAGAATATTCAATATTACTTTTACTTTACCACGAAAACAAATGTTTAGAATGCCAGAGGTAAATTTATTCGCTAGTATCCCTCATCTCAAATGTATAAAAATCGGTTTTCAAGATTCATTTTTCTAATTAATACATTTGACCTATATACTTCTAAGCAAGTCTCAGCAACCAATGGGATAATTTACTGATCATCTGGCGAAAAACAACTACTCCCCTGGCAAGTACCTCGACGGGTATTGAACTACATTCAACAGACGCCAGTGCAAAGTATTAACACAACCTGTATGTGTCACATACTCTTCGAGAAAAACAATATCCCGGTTTACGCTATTTTTCGCAACAGCCCTATTTCTGACACAACCCCTAAGTGTCACACATCTTTCCGGACAGCAATATCCTTCTGTATACGCTATTTTTCGCAATAGCCCCATTTCTGACAACCTATTAGTGTCACTCAACTCTCCGGTAAACAATATTTTTCTCTACAATGATCTTCAAAAGAAAAATACCTATCCAATTTCTCGTACTAGTAAATACCTATTCACTGAATCAACTTGATTTTCAAATAATACAATAGTTCTTTCTCCACGCTGAATTATTCGAAAGATTATCAAATCCCATTTTCATATGTATCTCAAAAAATTCAACACTGAATTCGCTCGAATATGTTCCGACGGAACGCTACTTGCTCTTGAAACGTGTCTTCTTATTGACTAAAATACTCTATTCGATATTGATCTCTTTTCAACAAAAATCCTAGTGGCACTTCAAACTTATACTACTTCAAACTGCCCGAAAACTTCCTGTAAACAAATTCAACGTATCTTTTTTATGAGCTCATTTTTACATCAAAATAATGAAATTTTCCCCATCACAAGAAAAATTCCAATCAAAATAATTGAATCTCAACCCTAAGTTTTCACAAAAATCCCACCGCTGTCACCAGATGTAACGAACGGTACGGTTTGTAATTGTTGTTTAACTTTTATTGCTCTTCTAGGTACCCACAATAATCCCTCAATATTTCCTTTCTAACACTGTACCTCTATTTCAACCTATCTGTATCAGTTTATGTTTACAGAATAGACAACTTTACAATTTACAATCCCACCGCTCTGTTACTAGTGTTTTAATTGCTGAAGGGGTATTATTTTTGTATTATTTCAACATTATCACTTGCTTATCAACACGTCTCAACTAGTTCACACTTTAGCAAAAATAATCCCAACGCTAGATCACCAGATGTAACGGCTGCGAGAGTTTTTGTAATTCTGCATGAACGCTTCTAGTATCTTATTTCTCTTTATGTAAATCATTCATCAACAATTACTTTATGCTTTCCTCAAAAAAATCATATATCAGATTACGATCCTTCTGCACGTTACTTGATGGAATAATTGGCTGAATGCTTTTGAATTCATTAAGGCAACGGCTGTCACCATGGTATGAGAATTCTTCATACCAAATTTTGGTTGTTTGAGGCTATGTCCGAAAGAAACGTGAATTCGGCCCTTTGCACGAAGAGAGGGTCTTTAGTGAGAAACCTAGGGTTTAATTTCTGCTTCCCCGTATACTCTGAAATATGTAAATAGGGCGGTTTGTAGGAAATGAAATCCTCAGATAACTTTGAGCAATATATTAGCAACGAAATGAAAATAGGAACTTACAAAAGAGGCCCATTTCAATAACTACTCGATGTCAGAGAGAGTCAGAAAGATTTCTGAAACGACCAAGTCTTCTGTCTATTTTGCATGGATGTTTCCATTCCATTCCATAGATTTCTTGGTTTCTGCAAGATATGGCGCTTTGCACACGAATCAATTTGACGTTATTTATTTTCCCGATTTTTCCGACCGAAATTAATTCTCGTAATGAAACGCGCCCCCATAATTTTGGCAGGGGACAAACCTTGAAAGGCCGGCCCCTCGCGTTCGCGAGTTTTTTTCCCTTCGAACTTTTTCTTGTTCGACTCCTAACCGTGTCTCCGGATCAACTACCAAGGGCGACTTTTTCGTCCACTCTCAATTCGAGCCAACGCCCGTCATTTTTTGCAGATTTTGCAAAATCGCATTTCTTTCACAGCGTGCAATCTCGCCCACGCTGGATGAATGGAACCATTCGTCGGACTGATCCCGTGCGATGGTGATGTTTTGTCTATCAAAAAGTTTACACATTGAAATCTCAAATCTCCTCTAGACTGAAACAAATACTTTTTTCATTGGGTGTTTCGTGAGAGGAATTCTCAAATGAATTTTTATACATTGTATATGCAGCTTTCACATACAGGGTGCGAATATTTATATTGAGTTCACTTAAAAATGCTCAGCATTACACCCCATCTTCTTTGTTTAGGAGTTGGTTTTCGGCTTGATGTTCATGTAAAACGATTCGTTGCTTCTATACTTTTCTCACGTACTTCTTTTTCATCTGGTAGAATTTTTTACGAATTAGTGAACTATATTCTGAAAAATTGTTTTCCATTTTCAAGTAACAAGTTCATCGAGCTGAATGGATACTATATGCATGAACAGGATGTGTTCCGTCCTGATTAAAACACCAATCAGAGAGTAGCCATAGTAATTTCACAAATTTAAAGTGATGGCCGTGTCTATCAGTTATAATTATTGTTATAATGTCTATGGTCTATCAGAAAAAAGAGGGTATCCGTCACAAAAACAGAGTGCTTTTCAATAATACCCAACTAACCAATTTTGATAACATAGCTCAACGGAACACATCCTTAATGAGAATATTCACTTAGTTTCTTCAACTTTGAAAACCGGAATTGCATATGAAAACATACAAACAAAATTTACCAAGAAGATTGCAAGGAGTAGGACTTCAATCTGTGTACTTCTGAAATGCATAGACGCCGACTCCATTTATGCAGTGAAAGCTTTTCATAATACACAAGTGTTTGTGAGTTTCCATGTTTAGTGGGAAAGGTACCTCCGTTGAGTGGAGCTTTGAGAAGAATAATTAATTTGATTAGGAAAATATAAAAAATATATTCGCTAATCAACCTTTTCAATTAGAGAACTGTATTTCAATATTTTTTTCTTCACATCATTTTACGCTTCTTAGTTGCAATGAAACACGATTTGAAAAAAAACATGTATTTGAAAGTAGCATACAGTGAAATAACCGTTTTAATTTCACAATGATTCATAAAACTCACAATAAGACTGTATCTTATAATAACAAGAAATAAAATAAATAAAGTAATAACGAATTCTGATAAAAAAAAATTGTATGGTCTCGAATACAAAATATTTCGGATAGAAGCGTTCATGATTGTTGAGGGCTACTTCTGTGTCTGAATGAACCAGATTACCCTCCTTCATCAGCAGCATCTTCAATCAAATAGCATCAATTAACTATTTATTACATTTTGTATTATGAAAAATGGCAAACATTTTGCCTAATTATCAGGAAGGATACTACAAATAATATAATAATAATAATAATAAAAAATAATCTATACCTATACTCCAACCAAGAAAAGGAGTGCTTCACAACATCATTACGCATGATTCGCTTGATCGCCCAGACAAGGCCACTTGTACAGAGTCGCACTAAGGAACGACCAGAATTTTTTAATCTGCAGTTTTTTCATGTGTTTTTAGGTGGAATGTAGGGACACAAATTAGCAGTTTCTTCAGACGTATCATTACTTGACATTTCGAAAATCTTCAACTTTAAAATGCCGTATTTATACACACAATCACAGGCGTTGAAACGAGTCTGTAGCACAAATTCCGCCAATTGATTCTGATTGGCCAGGGTAAGGGAGCGTGTTTATTTCAATCATTATTTTTCGTTATTATAAACGAGTATATAATATCAGGAGGGTCAAAACTGAAATTGACATTTCATGGAGAATGTAGGTGTTTTCACAGACAAAAATACTAGAGAAATGGAGTATCACAAAATCGTTGGCATTTTCTCTGTTAATTTGAAATGAGATTATTTGGTTCAAGGTCTTTTTCAAAAAATAAATGTAGCTTTTTCAGAACTTTTCACCAATCTGGCTAGCTGTCTGATATGGAAAGGCTTCTTTTCTCTTCTGCCCAACCAACTATATATTTATTTTCATCCAATTCGTTACTCATCAATATGGACATGGCTCTCTTGATGAATTCATAGGGGCTTTGTGTGCGATTGTTTTTACCTATAGATACATTAACATTTTAGAAAATATAAAAGTTACAAATTCCTCAAAAATGTCAAAAGTGATATTTTTTTCGAATTGGTATTTGGGTTGCTCTCTAGGAAATGTTTCAATTTTTACACCAAAGGTTCCAATCTATTGCCTGGGTAGCCTCTCTGCGGAGAGAATGAATACAGTATTCTAGAAACATTATTCATTTCCCTTTAAAAAAATTTCGAAATCTTCAAATGTTTCTTCGTTTTCCAATGGAATGAGGAATTTTGTGAATATAGATTCTGTGTTAACTGGTACCGTAATAGCGGGTGGCTTTGGCCCATTTTGAACTTTATACTAATATTTGCCGGCTTTTAAAAAACCTGAATGTTATGTGATATGCACAGAATTTTGAGTCTTGACCTGTTCTTTCAGTATAACTATGCGAAGTTATGTCAAAAAAATCATTCTGTAAGAAAATGCAAGAAAATGGTGTGTGCAAAGTCACCCGCCGGGTGGCATTGTCCCACAACGTATTCAATACGATTTTGAAGCTATCATTACTGACCGAGTCAAAGCAACCCATCAGGCCTTTTCAGAAATACACAGTTGACCAAGGAAAAATTATTTTATTTATTTTTTGTCAGAAACAAACATAAAAATTCAATGAACCAGAAACTCAAATGCGTTTTTTTTCTCAACCATCTGAATAGTTGTTTAAAACTGAATTTTAATTGTATTTTCACAAACATGGGAATGAGAAGTTGTCATCAAGTTTGGTTGGCTCTCTCCAATGTCATCCATATCGGCAATATGATGAGATACTCGGCAACTCACTTCGGGCCATCGCCAAGTATTTCCATCCCCCTTGATCATCATCAACACCCATCCGAAGCGGTTATCACTGGTTAAATATCCATCGAATTGTCCTGGTGAGCAATGACTTACTTCTACAACCATTACATAATCCCCAATAGACAAAAATTCTTCGTTTGATTCAGATTCGTCCATGTAACAAATACTTGAGTTAGAAGCTGATGTGTCTGGGAAATAATAGTCCTGTTTTTTGCATTTTCCTTGTAACTTGTTAGTAGATTTTTTCTGTAATCCACTGCAACCAGCTGTATTCATACTCTCTATGGTTATAGCAGGTTGATTGGTACCTATTCTGGTTGTGCACATCCTCATCGATTGGTGTACTGCTATCGCAAATCCCTTGTTTCAAATATCTTAATGTGTCAACTTTGTTTTCTTGTTTCTTTTCCGTCTCTAAAATCTTTGTAGCATTTTTTATTTTAGTTCCATTTCCGTTAGTAGTTTCACAATTTGCTTTCTTTCTATTTGAAGTCTTTGTTTTTTATCAGGATTGGCAGTTTTTTTAGCTGGCGCTTTCTTTCTCCTGTTGACCTTCGCTTCTTCAATTGCTGCTTGTTATTGTTCAAGGTCTGGAACACTGACACTTTTTCCTGCAACAACTTGAATTTTCTTTCTGCTTAACAGATTGTTCTGCAGGTTGCAGTCCCCTCTTTTCGGCTAAAAAATTCAGTACAGTATCGCTCACTTTTGCAGACACCCCTGCAGCATCATTGTGTGGTTCATTTGCTTTGTAGTCGTGAATTCGTTTCAGGACTTGCTCTTTATCCAGTGGAAAAATTTCGCATTTTCTGAAGCCACTTTTTAAATTGTCACCCCCTTTTAAGTCGACTTTTTCTACTAGTTTTTTCAAAAGTGTTGGGAATAAACTTTTGGGAATCACGCTTGTTTTTATATTTTGTGTTTCATAGTCGAATAAAAGATGTCTCCAAGCGACCTTCATAGGCCGAAAGTGAGCCACGTCCAATGGCTGAGTTAAATGGGTGGAATTGGCAGGTAAGCAAATAAATTTGATGTTCACGGCTTCACATTCTCGTACTACTTTCAGTGAAATATGTGACGATAAGTTATCGCCAATTAAAACTTTTTTTCCAGGAGTTTTCCTCAGGATGGATAAAACCGACGAGCTAAACCAATCTTTGAAGCATGATGTGTCGAACCACCCGATTTTGGATCTGTTATATCTGGTGCCATGAGGACCATTCTCCAGCCAGGTAGACCACAATTTGTCAGACTTGTAGACAACATAGGAAGGTACCATATCTCCTGCTGCATTGCCACAGAACATTATCGATGTTGCAGACTTACTGAAGTTTATCACTCTCTCTGGATATTTCATTCCTCGATTAGTTAATATTTTTTTCTTACCTGGGTCATCGCTGAGATTTGTTTCATCGTAATTCCATATGCAATCGGCTGGTACATGTTCGATTTCATTTTTTAGATGATCAAAGTAAGCTGTTATCACTGTTTCATTAACTTCGGCTCTGGAACGCTTTATATTGCTAGCAAACCTTTGCGTTAATATTGGGTTTCTGTTGAGGAATGTTTTTACCCAATCTTTTCCTGGAAGATTATTTGCAAATTTTTTTTCAGTGCGTCCTTCTCGATCCAGATAATTTTTCACAACATTTCGGACCTCTGTCTTGTCCAATGGAAATCCGTACGCAGATAATGTGCAAATATGGTTCGTTAGCGCTTCCTCTTCTACTTTTGTGAATACTGGCTGACCACCATACGCATTTCTATGTCTGTTTTTTAATTTATTTTTGATTGTTCTAACTGGAATTCCGAATTCTTGAGAAGCCTTTCTCTGGGATACGTTTCCACTTGTTGCAGCTTCTACTGCTGTAGCCAAAGTTTTTTGGGTGTAATTGGCGTAATTTCTACTGCCAAGCACCCGTTTATATTTCGATGGCATGTTTTATCTGAAAAGAGAGGTTAGGTTATAACAGTGTTTGAATTATTCTCAATCGAAAACTTCGGAAAACTAATGAAAGGTGAACATATACTAACCTTAATATCCTCAGAAAGCAACTAAAATCGTTGTTTGAAAAGCGAGTCAAAGAAAATCGATAAAAACATCACCGTCTCTCAAAAACACCTGTTAACGCGTCTCACTAACTGATTAAGACTAACGCTCTTCACAGGATACTACTAGTTTTATGAAGAATGCCGAGTGATTATACAACAGTCAATAGACCTAACAGTATTGATGGTTGCCTACAAAATTTTCCAGCTTCGAATCAACTTGAGTAGTTTTGCTCCGCCAAAATATTCATTCTGATCATTATATAAAGGATAGTTTCAGTAAATATAGTGCTTTCAGCAAAAAAAGAGTTGTCTAATCCCTTGACGGCCAAGTTCATGCCATAAGTCATGAACACTATTTTTCTTAGCCACGAGAAACTTTTTTCCAAAATTAGTTAAAGTCACCCTGCTGGCCCAAAGTCACCCGGTTTTACGGTACATTATTCGATTGTTTCGTTTTCATTTTTGAGAGTAAGTCACCCATTACACTTCGGAGTAAATGCTGTTGGTTCAGTATCTCTTTCGAGTACTAAAAAAAGTTGTTTCTCAGTCATGATATATATTACTATGGTTCCTTTTACCATTATTATGTACATGGCACCAAGTGCATGTTCCTTCAATAAGTTGAACATCATTCAGCATATCTGAAATATTTCCAATAACCTTTATTGAAGTTGTTCAGGGGTGTACTTGCCCTCCCCCCCTCGTTAGGTGAAACACACTAAAATACGTTCACATATGTAATGACAAGGAATATTCACTTTTTGAAAAGTAAGAGGTGACCAGCGTCTCCCTACGTTGGTCCTGCCGAATTTCCTTGGAGTTTCATTCACTGGAAGATATAGAAGTTTCAGTTACCTCTTACAATCACGTTTATTTATACACTACCAAGAATAAATCACTTATAAGATTATAAGTTTCACAAAACATTTAGAACAAAAGTGATAAAAATAGTGAAGATATCAAGCTAGTCACAAACAAACACTCGTGGCTACATGAACGTAAAATCTGGAATTATACTCATTGAGGAAAGTGAATAAAGTTTGAGCAGATGCTCACACTCAAATTTTTTGGGATAAACTCATCCGTGTTATTGAGAGATGCCAAGGACGGATCTATAGTTTAATCTCATGCTCACTTAACCCATTGTTATAATCACCATTCAATTTAATCAATACTCTCGATTGGGTTCTAGAATAAAGAAAAAATGCTTGCAATAAAGTAAAATCATACTCATTACTTGAAATGCATCAGCAGTAAATAGTGACACTCTTTACCTAATATCGAATTATTCCTCATTTGTGGAGGTGATTCAATTATCTACAACCCCTTTCCATCAGTGTCTGAAGCGGATGAAGAAAGTCTCCTTTATCTGAATCTTCTTCTGTTGTGATCTGAATTCAGATCACTCGTTTCTTCAGCCTGTTTTGCTTTAGTTCTGGCCATCCAAGAACTCTATAATGATCAACAAATTTGAATCGACTAGAATCCCAATTGCATTCTGGCACACAGAGCTCTTTCGAAATAACATAACAAAGAGAATTCAACGTACCATAAGTACTGTCCCTGAAAATATCTACTTTGAATGATGGCCAACACGATTTTGGTTCTTTAGAGTTTTTTATTGCAGATTTAAGTTCACCTTTCGTCCATGGTGGCCAAAAACATTCACCATTCCCCAGCAGCCATCCTGAATATACAGCTTCTACCGCATTCTCATTTCGAAATTCAACAATAGTCCATGTATTCATTTTGACGTTTATAGACATGAAAATAAACATTCAATCAACGTATTTCATATACAAAATATCCACAAATGGTCTTTTCTAATTTGTGCTCATATCATGAAACGCGATGCCAATGGTACAGTTCATTTGAAATTATATGACGAAATGGAAAATAATCCAAGACTGACAAATATTAAATTTCCAGAGAACAATATGAAGTGAAACAAACAACAGTCTTGATTAATTTCACCGTATAGGAGACATTTATTCACAAAGAGAGAGTAGTAGGCAAAAAAATGAATTTTTATGCAAACTTCTCACAATTTGAATAGAATAATCATGAAAATGGTATCTGGTCAAATTTTTATGCAAACTTCTCACAATTTGAATAGAATAATCATGAAAATGGTATCTGGTCATTTCATATTACGAGTGAATGATATACAAATTGAGCAACAAAAAATGACTTATATGTGATTAGGCGCCCGTCGCGCCATATAGGAATGGGAGTAGCTGTTCGAAATAGACACTTTCCTCCTTTTCGTGAATGATTTGCACATATGAACAGAAAGTGTTTACTGAAAATTTGTCATTAATGTGTAACTCATTTTAGAAAAGTTTTGTATGCTTTATACATTGACTCGGAGAAAAAATCTCTTCTTCTTAAGTTTCTCCTGTCCACAAAAATAATTATGTTCTTTAACATGTTGTTATGATGGTCAATATTTGGATTGATTAATAATGATTCAAAGACTCGTTCAGTATTTATTTTTCATTTTTTTTACACGCTTTTATTAGCTTGGGTTGTAACTATGTATGTAACGGAATCTTTGAGCATTATTTTCACCAATTTCCAGAAGTCTGATTAATTTGAAACTTTGCATACGTATCAAGGACCGATGACAATGCAATAATTTGATCATAGTTTTCTATTATTAATTATTATTAATTAATTAATTATTAATTAATTAATTATTGATAATTAATTATTTTGCAGTAATTTATCTAGGCTCGCGATTGTTTGCTGCTGGACAAGCCTTTAACACGCTTTTTTTTTATTATTAACACGCTTTTATTACCTTGGGTTGTAATTAACACGCTTTTATTAGCTTGGGTTGTAACTATGTATGTAACGGAATCTTTGAGCATAATTTTCACCAATTTCCAGAAGTCTAATTAATTTGAAACTTTGCATACGTATCAAGGACCGATGACAATGCAATAATTTGATCATAGTTTTCTATTATTAATTATTATTAATTAATTAATAATAATTAATTATTTTGCAGTAATTTATCTAGGCTCGCGATTGTTTGCTGCTGGACAAGCCTATGTAGCACTTAGTTGTGTAAGATCTTAAGACGGTATTCGGATTGAAGAACTTGATTGCTGTAATGTTACCCCATGCAATAATAGTGAAGCTTTAAATGAAATGATGAGATTACGGAATGATTCGTAAGAAATATCACATTTCCACTAGAAACTAATTGATAAATTGAACTAAAAAATGAAAAATAAATAATAGTTTAAAAAACTAAAAAAACACGCTTTTATAGCTAACCGAACTAAAAAATAGAAAATAATTTTTAATTACAAAGAGTTTATATTACGGTAGTAGAAGGCTAAACAATCATTCATAGTCAATCAGCTCAAAATGAAATTATAATAGAATTTAAGTAATTAACAGAATAAAGTAATTCAGAGTAAAAAGCGTGGGGTGCATTTTACTACATTTCATAAGTCTCCTCTCAAAGATAATTACCGATAGAATGATTGTAATATATAATATATCAAGCACCCCACGATTTTACTTTGAAATACTTTATTCTGTTAATTACTTAAATTCTATTATAATTTTATTTTTAGCTGATTGACTATGAATGATTATTTAGCCTTCTACTACCGTAATATAAACTCTTTGTAATTAAAAATTATTTTCTATTTTTTAGTTCGGTTAGCTATAAAAGCGTGTTTTTTTAGTTTTCTAAGCTATTATTTATTTTTAGCTTGTATACATGACTCAAGCACAAGCACATTCAAGACTTTTCGACACAAGAGAGAGTCTGAGAGAGGAGAGAGTTGACTTGACAGATGACATACATTTTTCATATAACCTTTTCAATGTTACCAACTATGACTAAACATATTCAAACATACCAACATTACACTCAAATAATTCTGATTTGATTGAGTTCATATTTAATAGTCACTTTGGTGAAAGATAACTTTTTCAAATGGCTTACAACCTTATAATAGGTGATAATCATTCATTGAATCATACGAAAATTGAAGATTCACAATTCTTCTTTGTATATTCCTTAATATCATTCAAAACATAATTCTAATGCAAAGGAGGAAATACTACAAGTTTTTCATCGAATGATAACTTCAAATGTTATTTAACAGATATCTCATTTATGTGCCCAAATTTCAAAGAACTCAAACCGCTTGTTAATACTTAATTCTGAGGAATTACGTGTTTTTTTTATAAAAATCTTCTAATAGTAGAAACTCTTGTCCGATAATGACAAGTCCTCTATCAGTCAAAGCAAAAATTTTTATACAAACAATGCTGTTGTCAATTCTACAATAATTATTTGGTTGTTATTTTCAATGTGAAATTGTCAAACACAATTTTTTCATAGCTAAATACAAAAGTAAACAATTGCTGTACAAGTATGTGCGCAAGAATATAAATAAAAAAAATGTATACAATCACACAACAGGTAATGTAAAACATTGACACATTAACTATGAATGTAAATAACATTTCAATATTGAAGCGGAGATGTAGTGAGAACAACACATTATAAAGAGCTACAGATTTCCATGCAGGAATTCTTCCAAGCTATAATATCCCTTAATTGCTAAAGCCTCTTTTATTTGCTTTTTGAACAAAACTACAGGCATGTCTCTGATATCTTGTGGCAATGAATTGAATAGTATCGTACCGTTGTATAAGAGCTATTTCTTGAATGTTGATGTTTTATGCTTGGGGATTGTTAATAGTTTTTTATTTCGTGTTTCATATTCATGGGCGGATGATTCCCGATTGACAGATTATTGAGTTTTGTTGTTTGAGGAAGCAGACCTACAGCTATCTCTGGGTGCAAGGTCGTAAATTGTTCTGATCAATCTTTTTTGGAGAATGAATACCCGCTTTGCGCCAATAGATGTGCCCCACATTAATATATTTTGGGCCATATGCGAATATGCGATGAAACATATCGAATAATGAACTACTTTCACTTTTTCTCGAAATAATCTGCTGCAAGGGCTTATTATTTTTCCTGAGGATTTTTTTCAGTCGCTGCATATAATTTTCAAATCAACATCATCAGCTGAATGTAACAGGTTATGAATATTATGAGACACATCGTTTCAACGAAATAAATCAATAAATTTTCTGCATATTTCAACGGTTTTGAATTTTTAGGTCCAGCAAGAATTATTGTTGCTCAAAAACTTCATGAATTTATCAGGACTTAAAATATGCTTCAATACCACAAGGCCAGTATATAATAGAAACTGGCGCAACTCTTTGGCTTTCTACCTTTTACATTCATCTAATGATCTTGGTTTACGACTAAACTCTACAGGTATATTAGGAATTTGTTGTGAGGAGATCTGAGACACTTCATTGGCTGAAAGCTGAGCTGAAAATTTACCACAACACCACAATGAGTTTTTCAACAACTCCCAAGCATATAAGATGTATGTAATCTAGAGGAAAGCTTTTCACCATATCTACACCAGAGATTTGTTCTATCTATGATGTCCCCAAATGATGTCCTTCTTGAACCTTCTGCCTGAAATTATTATCTGTCCTCGAATGAATATTTTTTGTAGTTGGGAAGCATACTCTATATACTCTATTCCTTATTAATTCACCCTTTTTGTAACACTTAGTGCATGACATATGACCAGAATGCCCTTTGGCATAAGTTACGAATGATTTTGCAGGTGAATCCATAATGAAACATTTAACTCTGATTAAATGAAACTTGTCTTTGAAAATCAATCCATTAACAATCAGCGCTTTAGCATCACTAACAAAAGCTACTAAAAACTGATCAGCATTTAAAGGTTTCTCATTACCATGGTATATACCAACAACTTCAACATTATTTTTATCATAAAATAAATTAATCAAGATTGGATACAACTGACTACCCGAATTCTTAGAAATTGGTAAACCATCAATGTTAACACATACCTCGATTGAGCTCAATTTTTGACATTTAAGAGAGCATTCCAATAGTTTCATCACAGCAGGTTTCAAACCGAAATGGCAATACTCGCCAGGTTCTACTCTTTGTATCTCAACATTTCTAGGTGTTCTCAGAAGAGTTCGTGCATCCAGCAGCAAATCAGAAAATAGTATATTGTGCAACAAGTGCGGAAAACAGTATATTTCATACGACTTTGGCAAGATGATGAACCACGAGTCGTAGGTGGTTCATCATCTTGCCAAACGAGTTTCCGCACATGAAAAACATAATTATGTTAAATTTCAATTTCACATGACTGTTTGATTCCTACTTACAAATCATTTTTACAGGAAACCAATTCAATTGCCTGAAGAAGCATATAAGAAAGATCTATCACACAAAGAAAACAAATTTTAATGAAAATTTAACATAAATATTTGGTACATTTCGGTATGTATTTATGAAATATTAGAAAAATAGTTATTGATGGTAATATTGAACAATTGTTCAGTACTAACGGAATACTATTATTCTCTTTTATCAAACTTTGAATAGCTTGATTAATAATAATAATGTTTTTATTGCATTGACGGGTTGAACAGTAATACAGGAGATTATAATATAAGGACACACCAATCAATACAAAGGCAGAGTTCAAAAATATCATTCGGGGAACAAGTTTTTGCTCTTCCACTCAACCACAAACGTACCTATTGAGTACATAAAGCATTACAAAATTGAACTCGACACAATAGCCCAATAGGTATTATTAATTCCTGTTATATTATTATTGGTTTCCAGAACTGCAGTGGAGGTTGATGGTCTTGCAGTAGGGACTGATTGTGATTCCGAGCTAGTTCCGAGTAGTTCTGTTGGGAAGGTTGTTGCATGTTCGATAGATTGGGTTATTTGATTAGAAATTTCAATTGTTTTTTATTGATTGATTCATTAATATAATCCCTCTGCAACTGTGCTGCTTTTCCAGCCGCCATACCTTTTCAGAGTCGATAAATCACTGCCACTATCCACTAATATTGTGGCTGAAGAACGCCTAAATGAATGTGTAATTTTCTGGATTTGGTAATTTCAAGAATGTAGCGATTTCTTTGGCCATTGCACCAAACTTGTGAATTCCTACAAACTGGGAGGTACATTTGCCTTTCTGGTAATTAATGAAAAATTATTATTATATTAAACTATTTTTATCGACCATGGTTTTGGGACATAGATCAGCGTAATTTTTATATATTTCATAAAATGTTTCTGTTAATGTAAAAGTTCGTGGTACTTTATTTTTCGGAATTGATACTTATCCCCAAAATATTGTTCACTTTATCTAGAGCGACTATAGAATTATCTGATATTTGTGAATATTCACAGATTGACCTTTCTATTAAAGATTTTGTACAAGGTTTTGATGGACAAGTATCCAAAATAGTACATTGTAATTCACTTGTAGGATTGAACTATCTTCTTACTTGTGACTATATTAAGTGCATTGAACATTTCGACTAACTGATCATCTTGTTGTGCTGCTTGAAGTTCAACAGGGTGGCTTTCCTCTTCAGTTTTTACAAATTTCACCTTCTTCGGACAGTAAGGCGATGTGTTACCTTGCTTATGACATGTGTAACAAGTCCAAAATGTAGCTGGGCACGTTGATGGATCATATTCTCTTCCATAAGAAAACATGCTATCGACTTACTCTTCAGGTGTTTGCGATTGCCGCTGACCATAAGGTAAACCCCGACCTCTTGAGGGCCTATTCTGCGGTTGATATTGACTATGTGACGGACCTTGACCTCTTGGATTCTCATGACTTCTCGAAACAGACATTGACCTCGACTGACTTTATTGACATTTTGAGTTAGGGCAATTCAATTAAGGTCAATTGTTTGTTCCTCAATGACTTCTTCTTGAAGAAATATTTCCTTCGCTCTTGCATACGTTAGGTTTCCTTGACTAAGTAATTTCCTTCTAACGCCATCATTGCCTATACCACATATGAGCCTATTACGACAGTGATCATCTATGTTTACACCAAAATGACACTTTGATGCTTATTTTTGCAAACTAGAGACGTAGTCTGTAGCAGATTCATTTGGTTTCTGATTTCGACGACTAAAATTGAATCTATTGAACCCTCAGGTTCATATTTATTTTGCAGTATGGTTAGTAATTCTGCTATAGACTTTTGTCTTGGCTGTAATGCAAGGCAAACACTATGTAGGATGCTATAATGGCGACTTCCTATAGAAGTTAAAAATATGGATCGCTTTACTGACTGGTTATCATCAGGCTCTGGAATGTCATTGAGTTCACAGTACAGTTCGAAACGTTCAAACCATGATGAAAAACTTTCTATGCCGCATTCGTTTGGTTCGAGCTTTCCACGTGCTGATGCAGATAACACCGGGACTTGTGCATTTGCGACTGCCATGTTGGTTTCCAACTATTGTTTGAAATCGACTTGAGTTTGCGTTGATTCGACCTTCTCGTCGCCAATGTAATGTTTCATACACAACTGATGATTTTATATTGACCAGGACTCCAGGACTCGACAAACAACCATAACCATTCAACGTAGCTTTTTATTATTCTATAATGGAGTGCATATCAACTGACTCAAACAGTCTTGAAATTGAACTTGTAGAGCGCATCGACGCTCTTCAAGATCCATGTATTCATCTATACAATCGCAGTGTTGCCAACTTAAACTTAACTAGCTTAAGATACGTGTACATAACAATTATCACTCTTTAAATATGGAACATGCAAAGAAAAGAAAATTATTTCAATAGGATTCGAACCTACACCATTGAGTGATTTGTAAACAGTGTCAGCGACTGTCAAATTTCGAATTCAACTTCAAACTTATTGCCTATTTTCGTATAATATTAGCTTATTAACTAAACACAAAGTTGTATATATACAAGTACAATAAATATATGAATAAAACACAAGCATAATACATTTACAGGTATATAATTCCAAAAGAAAGGACACCCGGAGTGGGAAGCAAGCTGCATCTGCTTGAGAAAGGGTCGCACCTTACTCTCACAGACCGCTCTCCCTAGCAAGTTCGTCAGGCCTGACTAAGTCGACATGCGAGACTCGCCGCGCTGGTCATTTATCATTTAGCGTCAAAGCTTCAAGACATCTGAGAGATTCCGCTGGGTTTCCTGCCCCCATGGCTTACACCCAGATTGCAATGCATATACCTTTCGGTTTGAAATATTCAAAAAGTGAGACGTGGCCTCTCAATCTCTGTGCTATTCTCATTGTTCGCATTTGCTGTCGTGAGTACTTGATAACCTCCTTCCCCCCAAGCGTTCCTCCCCTGGAGAGGGGTTGGAACTGGCCGCGAAGTTGATCCTCGGGCTTGGGGGAGCCAGGCCGCTCTTTTATTTTCGAGTTCTTGTAACCTGTCTCTGTATACAGGACAGGCTTTCGAATTTGCAGGATGTTTACCCCCGCAATTAAAATAAATTGCAGGGGATTCTCTCGGTACTGGACAATCTTTCGTCCAGTGATTATCTGCACATTTGAGACAGGTTACTTTACGATGGCAGTTGGAGGTGGCGTGCCCCCAAGCCTGACATCTGTGGCATTGTTGTATGATCTTTCTGTCGTTCTTCCTAAGCTCCCAAGAAATCCTAGTGGATGCCAAGCATCTCACTCGACTTCTCAGGGACTTAAGGGTATTTTTTGAGTCGGTAATGACCATATATAATGGTCTATGTATAATCCGAAGACGATATACATTTACCACATTGATTTGGTATGTTTTCCTCAGTTCTCTGACTAGTTCCTCTGGCTCAGGGTCAAAGTCCAGGCCTCGAACCACAAACGCATGGGTCTTACCTCTCGGAAGGGTATGAGAGTGAAACTCCTTTCCCTCCCGAGTTAAGGTTTCAATAATTTTGGAGTGATCTTCTGCTCTGCGAGCATACACCGTGATCGAGTTCAAGTTGAACTTGAACTGTGGCATATGATCAAGCATGTCACTCCAAATCCTGCGTGTCTCTCTTGTAAGCGTGAGGGAATCCCTAACCTTGACAATTATGGGCGGAATACTCGTCTTCTTGCGCCTTATCGTACTTCTGGGATTTACATCCACAGTTTCTGACTCGGCGCTTTCCGATTAGTCCTCTACAGATAAATCTCTGAAACGGTTTTCCGTTATCGTTTGTGGTGACTGAAACTGGACTTTCCTTCCCATCTTGCGTGGGAAGGTAAAGCCAGTTTTCTCATTTGAAGTGCTTGGTGGGAGGTGTTCCTTTCCCCCACTAGCAGTGCGAACAGTATCGAATGCATCGAGTTCGATGTCACCCAACCCCTCGCTAACTTCGGGAGCAGGCTTATCTCCCCCTATTGGGCAGAAAGGTATTGGTTCGTTTGGTATTCTAAAATCTTCTTCTGTTATTCTTGGCCCAGAAGCAGCTTCATCCAACAGGGGTTGCTGGACCACCACGGATGGACTCTCCTGGAAACCATTTCCCTCTGATTCATTTGATGAATCATTGCATTTCATTTGATTGTCATCCATATCCTCCTCAATCATAGACTCCTCGCTTCTCATCGAAGCGCTATCATATGTTTCAGATTTATGGAAACTTGGCGAGTCGCAATGATCTAGCTCATTGAATGAATTTTTCAAATTATCAGTAACTTTGGTTTCCTCATTTGGGTATAGGTGTCCCGGACGGACGGATTCCTCAACGTCGACGTCACATCTCAATTTTTGTTTCAATAGATTTCCTCAAATCTGTTGTCGATTCATCATTTTCTATTAATTTAGTTTTCCTTCCAATCATCAGCATCAGGGCCAATGCTAGGATTTGAATTATCTTTTCCTCCGCGACATTTCTGGCGCCTAACATATATTTGAAGATTACTAGCCTATTTGCTAGATCTGACTTGACTGACCTTAAGAATTCCCTATCTGTTGCTTGTAAGACTTCAAATGATAAGCATTTCAGGTTGCTCTCGGCATCCTCGACGAATTTATTGTGTATGCTCTTTTCTTCTACAGCTGCTTGTTGATTCCATTCTTCGAATTTCGCTTGGACCAACTCTCTGTTTTTAGTCGTACCTGATTGGTTAGGTACTAAAATTGTTGGCTCCGCTTCTTTCTCTTGCGTATTCAAAAGTTCCACTTTTCTCCCAGTAACTGCCATAAAACTTGGTTTTAATCTAGACGCTAAATTCATAATTTTTGGTTTAATTGTTTGAATAGCGTTGTCATCCATTAGGATATCCATAATGCCTCATATGGTGAAGATTCTTTATAGGTTGATATCAGGCATTGAGCATTGTACTTTGATATCTCCTTACTTTCAAATTATATGCATTTCCCAAGTGCCCATTCTATGTAGTTGATACATCTAATCTCAAATTCTTGTGAAGTTTGAGATTTCCATTTTTCGAAAATTCTTTTTGCTTCTTGGCGAGCATTATTGTGAGTTTGATCGATCTCTTGCTCGAGATGTCCTGTAATAACCTTTCGGTTAATTTGGGCTTGTCGGGGGTAGACGACGTTTCGTCTCTCATCATCAGGAATTCGGGCAAACCCTTCCTTCGAGAGCCCGGCCTTCACCGCGACGCCTCGGTGTCTCCCTGACCCCCACAAGTCCCCTACAGGTGCTCCAGGCACCTGGCGTAAAGACTGAACCCGCTTGTGAGCACTTCCCAGGTGATCTTCTACCTCAAAACCGCCCTCACGCCTTCCACCACCCGTACACTCCTCCGTGCCCTCGTCATCACGTCGGCGCCTACTCGGTGCGAACTCCCGCACCATGGACGCGGTGCGTCTCGGTGTGCCTAGTTCGTCACCACACGCTACACTAGGTGATCGTGTATCGTAAAAATCTATCCCTGAGTAATTACTATCGACAGTTTCGTACCCCATCGTAGAAGCTGTCCTGTCTTGGAGACACTACCGTATTGACTGAGCGCTCAGAGCGAACGCTCGCTCGGGCAAAATGCCCCTCACTTTCAGACCGCATTGTCCTCAGCCGCGCGTCTGAAGCGTACACTCCAGAATCCGGCATTTCATCAGAGGGGTGCGGGTTGGGCTGAAGGCCCCTAGTGGAGCAATGCTCCTGACTGTGGAGTGAAGCTCCCTTGGTAGCGTCTCCGTCTGTCGTCTCCCGTCACGGCCGTCCTTCGCCGAATAAGACGTCACCGTATGCCCCAATTCCTGTCCGTCGGTTTTAGTGGCCCTATCTGACTTTGACTCTAGAAGACCTGTGCCATCTAATATTTTATCTATTATCGGGGAGCCAGGTCTCCCATCAG
Organism: Zygogramma bicolorata; assembly: GCA_032362365.1. Classification (NCBI taxonomy): domain Eukaryota; kingdom Metazoa; phylum Arthropoda; class Insecta; order Coleoptera; family Chrysomelidae; genus Zygogramma; species Zygogramma bicolorata. The sequence goes on from JAVJAQ010003727.1 coordinate 127,167, forward strand.
ATACAACACGGGACGTAGCGCGTATGTCTTCACTAGTAGCCCTAGGATACTGTTCCTCTGACTTATTACGGTTAGTCGGCGTTAACCGACCGAAAAGACGTGTGGCCACCTTCTTCAGGCTAGAAGGCCCCACCGGAGTGCGTGCGAGATAATTCCCTGGAAGCCGTCTGTCACGGTTTCGCTCTCCGCGGTTTTCCCTTTACGGTGCGACAGAATACTCTGTCGAAATCCAAAAGCCTGTTCAAGAATGGTTAGGTTTCAGCGTGAAATGTCTTATTCCCATGAGATTTGCAGCTGCAATCATGTTAAATGCATTCTCCGAAACAATACAGTTCACTTTTCCTTTTAAGTTCCAAGTATTTATAACAGACTGAAAAAAATTATAGTATCAACATCTAAATATTTTTTTCAATAGAGAAATCTTACAGGCACCCATGTAGTTACCTTTATAGTGGCTGCAATATTTTCAGCATTATGGGAGACTGTTAGGTTCTCAGTTTCTAAGACAGTTGAAAATATTTCGAATTCATGAATGAATAGTGGCAGGTAATAGTGATGTATGAATAAGATGTGAAATTTGATGTCCAAATATCAGTCGTAAGTGAAAAATGGTCTACTAAGTAATTTCAGAAGTTTTTCCTTCGCCAAGCTATAAGTTTCTGGAAGCAATTTTTCCTTGACGAAAGTTTTATTTGGCAGCACGTATGTCGGATCTAGCATGGCAACAAATTTTTGAAAACCAATATCTCCAACTATAGAAAATGGTTGCATATCTACTGCAATCATTTTGATGAGTAATCTGAAAAGTATCAAATTTATACCGAGATCAATACTGGAGGGTTTGGCGATAACTGATACCCACGTATCTATTTCAATTTGCCTAGATTCGGAGCATCTAGTTTTTCTAGTGTTGCGATTCATAAATTTTTTTAAACCATCTTGATTGGTCTTGGTACCAGTTACACTTTTGTCACTTTCCGAACTATATCTTTTAACCCCTTTTGTGATATTGTGGGCTCTCTTTGAGTGATCTCTAAGATTAGTAGTGTTTCCGCTCGTTTTGTACACTCTTTTGCATTTCAGCATTTTTCATCGAATTTTTTTCATTTTTTTTTCCAATCAAGTAATTTTTATATTAGAAAAGAGAATAATATTTGCACATTGCACCATGAAAATAGTTCTCTCCATTCCGATTAACCGAAACGATATACGGAACATGTACAAAATCGATGGATGACAAAAAAGCTGATCAACAGTAAATGCGTTCTCTCTCTCTCTCTCTCTCGGAGCCGAGAATCGGAGAGAGAGAACGTATTATTCTTTGTTCAGATCATCCTGCTCTTGTCAAATGAACAAGCTTTTATTTTGTTAATTATCATATTTGCTCAGGGGTCGATTCGAAAAAATAAAATAATTGAAAAGCTGATGTAACTATCACTTTCTATAACAGCATTTGCCGAAAATTACACCAAACACCTCTCACCTGTCACGATCGCACTATCGACAGCTGAACATCGATAGTATCGATTGAACCTAAACATCGAAACTATCGATAGTAAGGCTCCTCTACTGGAGTTTAGTATCGCCACTGACACCGAACGAACAGCACGCATCACACGTCTGTCAGAAAATATTTACAAACTACGTAAAATATACAAACATCTTTATTGAAAACTACCACTAGTATTATTAGTATTCTAACGTGAAGTAATATTTTTTTTCAAAATAATTTATGAAAAAAAAGTCCGTTTTTGTGGTGCTGCCCATAAAAGTCAACTTTTCTAAATGTTTTCCAGTTAGGCGATTTCTTGATGCAGTTATCGTTGCACCAGCTCTGGAAAATAGTCTTTCGCAAGGTACTGAGGTACCTACGTTTAAAAATATACGACCTTGTCTATATAAAGCTGGGAAGACCGGCTTTAAATCCTCCTATTCCTCCAATGGATTGGCTTTCAAAGCGCAGACTGGATTTGCCAAGTAAATTGAGACTTCGTCGGCTTTTGACGAAGCACGCCTCCGCTTTTGCCCAACTGCAAGTTGTTTGTGGTGAGACCAAAAATCAAAGTCTTCAATGGCGGTTTTATCTTCAGACCCAGTGGTTGACGTTGCCACATCGTCTTTAACTATATTTTTTAATTTTTGTATATTTCTTCCACATGCATTTGCATCTTGGAAATGGAGGTTTTTGAACCGTGGATCTTAAATTGTGAGTTGAATTCAATTAGACCAAATCTTTTTTTACAATCAGCCAGTAGCTTTGTTTGTTACTGATTAATACATTCTATTTCCGATGAAAATTTCGTTAACTGGGATGTGAGACAATTAATCATAGGTATTATTTTTGATAAGGTAACGTAATTCTGGCCTGAAGATTCTCTTGTAACAAATTCAATAGGTTGTAATAACGGTATCAATTTTCTCAATATTTCAATTTTCTGTTCAGTCACCAATTCAGGGCTGTCTGTAGCATCGAGTAATAGTTGTGTAGCAATTTTGGAAATTTCTAAAAATCTATCAATCATATAGTACAGTGAGTTCCAGCGTGTCTTAACGTCAAGAACAAATTTTTTAGTACATCCTTCAGGAACCCCACTATCAATCTGGATTTTTCTCAGTTTGTCTGATTGTATAACACTATTTTCAACCCATATAACAATATCTCTGACTTTATTGATAATACTAGTTATTGAAGTAGAAGCATTTTTCAATGATGAATCTACTATCAAATTTATTGTATGTGCAAAACACGGCAAGTGTTTTCTCTAAAAAATGTACTGTAACTCCCAAAAAACTCTTTTCGTTCATAGTTTCCGTCCATATATCAAGAGTCACACATAGCTCAGATGCATTGGATATTCTTGAAATATACTCCCTCTTCACAATGTTGTATTTGTGACGGAGCAACTTCTTGAAGTGTGTTGACGAAGGTACTCTGTAATAAGGAGCCAATTCCTTCATTAGTTTCAAAATACCTTCTCCTTCAACAACATTGAATGGTCGCATATCCTTGCATATAAAATACAAAATGCACATATTGATATTATTATATTTCATACCACCCTCTGAAACAAAGCAAAAATAATCACAATTTTTTTTTAATTATAAGGCTACTTACTTTTTTGTGTGGCAATGTTGTCGAACATACATTTTAATGTATTATCACCAGGCATCATTACGTGCAGATCAGATAAAGGCTGTGGATTAATATTAAATTTTGTAGACGTCGATGTCGGGGGTTCAGGGGAATCAGAAACTGTTTCTTCTTTTTTCTGTCCCCTAAAATAATTGAAATTGACTTAATCTTCATAAAACTAGTGCAACTATTGACTTTGTTATCACAAGGCAAAAGCCGCCAGCCAAAGTTACTTGATAATTTTAGATAAGTGTAGTATCGAGGGGTGGCTCACTTGGTAAAATTTTGTACACTATATTACCAAATCGTGTAATACCAGTAATATTGGTAGTATATAACTATAATACTTGGTATTATCTGAATAATACCAATAACACTTATAATACTCCCAAATATTCCTGATAATGCGAAATATTACCGAATATAACCAAATATTATCAGACATTACTGAATATTACCGAATATTATTCAATATTTCAAATATTCCCAAATATCACCAAAAATTTCTGAGTATTACCAAGTATTACCATGTATTACCATGTATTACCAATATTACCTATCAAGTAAAAGATCCTGTTTAACCACATAATTGCTAATTTATACTCATAACCTAACTCCCTTGTGAGTTTATTTTACATTTATACATGATATTTCGACCGTTAAAGATGAGTTGCTATTTGGACTCAGTAATAATAATATAAAGATACGTATATATACCTATTTATGAATTTCTGAATCCTTCGGGGTTATTCAAGTGTTCATCTCCAGTCATCAATTAGTTGATTGTAATGCCAAGTTCAAATTAAATGAAAGATGTTATTTTCAGATGCATTTTATTTATAATGAACAGTTTATCAACTAACTCTTCGAATAACAAACATAACAAATAATACTCTCAGGTACAAAGGCAAATCAAACAAAAATAACTGGTGAGAGTATACGACTGAACAAGTCAATTAAACAAAAAAAAAAAAACAAAAATAAAAAATAATGGGTATGAGTTTGAGCGGTAAACCTCTAGTTCAGAGACGGATTACAAACTATTTTTTTTTGACCATTTCCAAATCCTTTTTCATAAATTTATATTGTTTCTGGATTTTTATCAAATCACTCCTTTGTAAAGTGAAAGGTCCTATGCCCTTTAGTTTTAAAGGACCATAAAAAATATATTCTCGATCGACTTCCTGGTACTCATCTTTCCTGGGCCAAGAAAATTTATTCAAGTTATTGCATAAAAACTCAATCCTGTAGTTTATTTCATTTTGACAGACGATTCGACCTAAGTACCAGGTATCAGAATAATATACAGCATAGTAATGCTCCAGAAGCAAAGGAGTCACCGGTTCTATTTGTAGATTATCATCAAAGCCATCACTATCATCATCAACTTCATGCCTTTCAAGTCCAATCGAGTCACTGCTATCTTTCAGAGATATATCGTCAGAACGGCTTCGTTCAGCGGTGCTCAACCGTTGAGTGATGTGCCAACTTGTTCGGCTGAACGGACCGCTGCACCATTGATCACTCTCAACCGTTGAGCAGCGGCTCAACACGTTTAGTGATTATTCTCAACGGTTGTGCACCGCTGAACGAAGCCATTGTTGACTGTCTGATGACGATGAAGAGGTTTTCTTCGACGTGTTTCTTAAAATGTGTATAATATTCTCATCAATAAATTTTCTTGAAAACAACAATGTTTCTCTCGATACGTTCAATTTGCAATTACTATCTACTCGAGGTGATGGTATGGATAAAAGATAATTCGTAATATTGATGAATTCATGTTTTTGGTCATTGATTAGTTCTAAAATACCACACCCATCAATCTCAAGTATTTTATAAAAAGTGCTAAGTACTCCAACTCCTTTGCAACCGTCTTCAACTGGTGCTTGTGGAAGCGTGTACTCTCTTTCTTTTTTACTTCCTTTCAAATAAGAAAATGAAAGAATCTGACCCACAGCTATACACTGCAACCCATCGTTCGGTTCCTGGCTTGGCTGAGTGACTTTATTATTGCTAATATCAGCACTTCTTTTGAATGCACACCATTCGCCAATTACTATGGACGTTTTCACAGAGGGCGATGAATTATCTTCTTTTCCCGCAATATTTAGAATTTTTTAACATGATACATATCTCATAAATCGGTCACTACTGACTTTTTCTTTCTTTTGGGAAAATAACTAGAGTAATGTAGACTTTTTAATTATTACATATTTACTTTCACAAAGAGTAACCCGTACTAAAGGTCCTTTAGAGAAGAAGTCATTGCTTTTGGAAGCGAATTTTTCTGAGGAGAAATCTTTCAAATTCAAAAATCCATGAAACTTTGATGTTGAAGTTGCTAAAATACTCAAATCTTGTGAAAATTCGATGGGTGGATCCGAGGATGCGTCATTATTTTAAACTTGACTAGTTGAAGCTTGATCTCTCGAAATACTTTCAATCTCGCTTTCAATGTTCTCTAAAAAATTAGAAAATTTATGATTGAGTTTTGCATGCATTCAATTCTTACCATCATAATCTTTACTGTGATCTTCTATGTTAATGTGTAAATTGATTATATGTATATTGAGCCATATTTTTTCATTTCCAGGTACATTCATATTAAGCGAATTTGCATAAATCACAGCATCATATTTGGCTTTATTGATCGTTAAAGATATTTCATCCAAGTCTGGCAAGGAAGGGCTTTGTGGTTCTTCCAATTGTAAACCTAATCTACGATTTTGTTCTCTTGGGTATAGGAAGTCCTGTTCTGAAATGAGAAAATTCGATGATACGATTTCGAATTGTAGAGCTCAGAAAATTGCAATTCAAATTCCAACATCTAAAAATATACGCAGGAGGTCTTGGTTTGTGAATAAAGAAAATTATGAATTGTTAGGTGCTTCCGGGCTTCTGAGCCGTGGGCAACACTCTTTATCGAATCTGGGTTCGGACGGTCGATTGATCCTAATTGATTATTCGAAAGCGTTTTTTCTCTCATTGGGAGGGTTCGTGCATTTTGAACTGCTGGCATCCATGTTCTGTGAATGTTCAGGCTCTCTTCTTTGCGGTTGAAGTTGTTCTTATGTTTATGAATTTCTATGGCCTCCCTATAGATCCTGGGGTAATAGCTCCTACTTGTGTCCAGCACTTGCGTTCCGTCGAAGTCAATGTCATGACCTTCCAACAGAGCGTGTTCGGCTACCGCAGATTTTTGGGTTTGGCCATATCGACAACTGCTTTTGTGTTCGGTTAACCGCGTTTTTATGCTTCTTTTTGTGGTTCCGATATAGACTGAACCACAACTGCACGGTATTCGGTACACTCCTGAAAAGCTATTCTTCTATCCTTCTCAGTTTCCATCGTGAATTGAATCTTTGGATTCCAGGAATTCAGATGATCCAGGAATTTCTTCAGCTCGTCTTCTCCGTGACCCCAAATCACGAAAGTATCATCAACATATCTCATGATACTTTCGTGATTTGGGGTCACGGAGAAGACGAGCTGAAGAAATTCCTGGATCATCTGAATTCCTGGAATCCAAAGATTCAATTCACGATGGAAACTGAGAAGGATAGAAGAATAGCTTTTCTGGATGTATGGGTGGAAAGACGGGAGAATGGGAAACTAGGGCATAGAGTGTATAGAAAGCCCACTCACACAGATCGGTACCTTAACAAGAATTCCAACCATCACCCGAGGCAAAAGAGAGGAGTAATTAAGACCCTGGTAGAAAGAGCGAGACGCATTTCTGAGCCAGAATATTTCGAGGAAGAGATGCGTCATTTAGAAAACGCCTTTATATGTAATGGTTACCGCAGAGACGAAATTCACCGAGCCTTGCGACCCAGACAAGGAGTTTCAATGAATGGCCCCGAACCAGCCGTTAATGGACGGGCGTGTCTGCCTTATATTAACGGTGTGACGGACCGCATTGGAAGACTGTTAGAAAAACATGGGGTGCAGGCAATTTTCAAGCCCACGAGGAAAATCCAAGAAAGCCTCAGATCCGCAAAAGACCCACGGGATCCATTATCTACCTCAGGAGTGTACCGAATACCGTGCAGTTGTGGTTCAGTCTATATCGGAACCACAAAAAGAAGCATAAAAACGCGGTTAACCGAACACAAAAGCAGTTGTCGATATGGCCAAACCCAAAAATCTGCGGTAGCCGAACACGCTCTGTTGGAAGGTCATGACATTGACTTCGACGGAACGCAAGTGCTGGACACAAGTAGGAGCTATTACCCCAGGATCTATAGGGAGGCCATAGAAATTCATAAACATAAGAACAACTTCAACCGCAAAGAAGAGAGCCTGAACATTCACAGAACATGGATGCCAGCAGTTCAAAATGCACGAACCCTCCCAATGAGAGAAAAAACGCTTTCGAATAATCAATTAGGATCAATCGACCGTCCGAACCCAGATTCGATAAAGAGTGACTCATCATCTGAACCACATCAGATCAAAGCCTCGCAGCAGAGAAGGATACTTCGACCATTGCCGCATCGCCTTTGAAAATGTCTGCCGCAGATGCAGACGAAACGTCAGGCCTTAAAACCTGTTGCCCACGGCTCAGAAGCCCGGAAGCACCTAACAATTCATTAGTTGCCGGCCGTGAAAGTCTTCAATCTTTAAAGAAAATTATATTCTGTAGTAAACTACATTTTTTTGAGCTCCACATCCAAAGAAAAAAATCATTGAAATCGGAATGAAAAATACAAATTTCAGAGCGGTGTTCCGTTTTTAATTGGGTCACACTGAATGAAAGTCAATATTATTACCTGATTCACTGACAACGTCATTCAAAAACTGAATTCGGTCTCCACGTTTCAATATGTCCAAAAGACTGAAATTAACTACAGTTGGAAAGGTGCTGGTCATGGATCTCGCAGCTCTAAAAAACTTTTCGCATGGTTGACCTAAATAGACAACGCTACCCATCACAAGTACACTGGACGGAATCAGAAATTTGGTACGTAACTTCGTACCAATATGGACGATGTCTTGAACACATATTGATTGATTTATATCAAAATTCATTTGAAAAAATCCTTGTAGTACTTCTGGTGTACTTTCGTCATAACAGGGAAAATTGGTGGTGATTCTCATACTCATCATATTCATTAGACAGAGTATCACCATCTGCAGAAAATCCCTCGATAGAAATTCCCTTTTCAGTGGCAATTTTCCGCATATAGTTCCATCTATGTAGTACATCGTTGAAGTTGAATTTATTATCACTACCATAAATGCATACGCAAAATGACGGTGCATTGTTGGGCAATGGCTGAGCTAAAATAGCATAGGCATAACTTGCTCTTTCTTCCCCGCATAAATCCTCAATCACCTCAGCAGAAGTAGCATGGTTATTGCTAATAGGTAATCCATTTTGACCAAGTTTTGATACACATCCTATAATTTTATTGGTTGTTACATCATATTCGATTTTTTCCAATATTTTTGTTTGGTCCTCTGATATCCATATATTCGTGGGGTACTTATTTTTCGTTAAATATTCCTTTAATTCCCTGAATCGAAAATTACCTTCTTCCATGCTACCATTCTTTTGTAATGTTCTTTTAACAGTGGGTAGACATGGAATCGAATCTTTGAGATTCGCATATAGGGTCTCGTACACCAACTTACCTCCAACAATATACAGGTATGTGCAGAAAGATTTCAATGAATCATCGTATCGCTTCCCATGTTTCGTCTGCTTACAATTTTTCAGTGCAGTTTCTTTCAAAAGATTAATAATTTTCTTGGATGAGTGATCAGCCGGGGATTTACTGAAACAATCGAATGTTTTTTCCACTTCAATACCAAGATTGTTGTCTTCTATAATAGAGATTGTTTGGTCTACAATAACAGGAAAATAATCCGTTATTTTATGACTATTTTTATTTTTGTCTAATTTTCGTAGAATTCTTGATTGTCTGCTATATTTTTGAGAGGTCCATTTACTTCTTTTTTCGGGGTGTGTGCGGATCCCTACACGCACCCCATAATTTGAAAATCCTCTTCTGAGTCAGCGATAGAAACCTCAGAGCTTCGTTCATTTACACTGGCTAATATAGAGCTACATCGTGAGTCTTTATCGAGGTTCATATCATCAGTTCGATTCTGACTTGTACTTGGACTCGAGCTTGGAGTAGGAATATTGTTTTCCGGAATAGGACTCGAATCTTTTAAATGACTAAAATTTTTTGGTGGATTTTTAAAATACTCTGTAATAGATCTTTTTCCTGTTCTCGATTTCTGCGTCGATTCTTTTTCGATACTTAAATGAGACTTGAAGGGCTTATGAAAATTGAAAAAGATCCATTTGCGATCTGCTTTTGATTTTAAAATTTTAATATTAGTGGGACACATGATACATTTCACATATCCGATGCAGACATAGTTTTCATTGCAACTCAGAGAAGTCTTGATTTGTAGAGTATCAATTTTGGACATAACATCATCATGTAATTCACAATTTTCAGTAATTGTGGATAACCATTTGGTAATTTTAGTTGTCGAACATTTTTTTTCTTCATCCAATTGGGGTTGATTTTCATTATTCATCAAGTTCTTTTCAGCGGTAGTTTGGCGTGGAGGTTTATTTTTTTTTAATTCCAATACTGGATCGAAAAGTCGTTCCTCTTCAGTGGCCTTAGCGAAAATTCGCAACAACACTTTTCTGTGACAGAATAAATTTTGAAGTTTTTGAGTGATTCATCGGATGAACTCATATATTCGTTAACTTCTCAATTCCATCGAAATCATCAGGATTGAAGCTATTCCAAGCAATTTTATTGTTATACCCAAGTTTATTCAGGACCTCTTTTAATGTCATTGGCAAACTGACCTTCAGTTCTTGCCCCATTCGGGAGAAAAAATCCCTTGAAGTATCAGTACAAGGATTCACCTCATTTGCTGCAGCTTGCAATTCAAATGTTGAATCTTCAGACTGCATAGTATTGGTTGATGAAAGTTTGTGAGTAGAGTTCCAGATGCAAGCTCGTCCTGCAACGAGCGCGATTTGTATAGACTAGAGACCTCGCTAGAGATTATAATAGGCCGCGATCGCGGAAGCAAGCCCCTTGATAATAGTGCAAATTCAATTAATCATCGATATGTATCGACTATATCCAATCAATAATAAAAATACAAATATAATGAATAATTTGAGCCTTCAAGTCCTTTACCAGTTAAATTTTTTATAAAAACAGAGGCGGCAATCTGGTTACCAAAGTACGTACTTGGAATTTCGAACTCAACATTTTCTTCTGAAATAAATATTCACCATTAACTTTTTGCAGTTATCTTTGAAATTAACTTCATTTCTTGAATCCCTACCTACCGAGCTAAACGAAATTAAATGACTGAATAATTCTTTTGGAGAACCAACATTTTTAGTTACGCCACTGTCTGCTTTTATGAAGGGCCTTGCTTTTTTCAAGAGCCTCGCGGTCTTAGATTGCACCTGTGCCATCACAGATCCAAAAAGCATCTATACCAGGATTCACCTCGAACGGAGATTAATTTTTGAGTATGAATTGATTTACATTCTGTATACCAATATACATTAGATGCATCAAACAAATCAACTGAATTCGAAGTCGTAACTTCAAAATAATAATATACCTCCCCTGTTTGAACATGACGTGATCGGCGCGTCTGTGGAGCGCCCCCCTCCCCTCCACACGCTTGAATCCTTCTTGCGCAGTGTAGGCCCGCGAGACTCTTGTGTTTTTTTGTCAGAGTGGTGAACAATAATATATTTCTAGGTACTTACCTTATGTTGGATTTGAAGGGGTTTCAAGTCAAATATCGAATATGGATCACTAACTAAACATTTATTCGTATCGAAAATAATAATCAACGTTGCGGTCACCTAGGTATAAAGAGGGCAGAGTAACAAGACAAGACAACAACAGACGCTGGACGCGACGCGAAGCGAACTCATCCGGTTAGAGCCGAGTTGAATTCGTGGAAGTACGATAGCTGGCAATCGCTGGCCTTTACTTGAAGTACTACCGATTCCTTTTCAAATATTACTCGAAATAATACCAATACTACTATACTACTACGAATTAATACCGATATTACTAATATTACTGGGAGTTATTACCGATACTATCATAATACTGGGAGATATTACCAATAATACCAATTACAAGAAATACTACCAAATATTTCTTGATAATATCTGTAATACTGGTAATACTTGGAGTATAAAACTTTACTGGTAATATATTACTGACATGATGTACACCATATTACCATAGTGAGCCACCCCTCGTATAGTATAGTAGGTATGATGTACTTACATTGAAATCTTGTCATTATCAGGTGCAATATAATCAGGATGGCTTTTCAAATGCTTATGCGAATTAGAAGTATTGCCACAATACCGCACGGTTTTGAAGCGTTTTTACAGGCTGCGGTTTTCTCATCATTTTTTGTGAAATACTGCCACACACTAGACTTCCCATTTTCAGTCACTCAAATAATTGAAAAGCTTCAGATACAAACAAACACAGACTACCACTACCGACTACCTACTATTTACATCGGAGAAACAAACGTTATACGACAAACAACTGACAGAATGACGACAAAATACGGCGGTGGCGGTAGCCGGTGTCCGGCGCTAACTTTAGGCGAGTTCTGAAATTCAACAGAAACTTCCATCAAATCTATCACTGATGTCTCCCTCTTATTTTTTGACGAGCCACAAACAGAGAGAGGGACATATCAGTGATAGAACTGATGGAGATGGAAGCTGGAAGTTGAATATCAGAACTCGCCTTTGTCGGTATAGACTAAGATGTCTATATACTGGTGTTTCTAATGTTGCGATATTGTTTCAGACAAACCTGTAGACCAGGCGTGGTAGTTCATCAGTGGCTATGAGGGGCGCTGGTAATCAAAAATTTCTATTAATTTTCGTGATCACTCGATCCATGGAACACGGTGTTGCCAATTCTGATGTTTTTGTTAAAGGATAGAGAATTTATCGGGACTGGATATGTGACGTTATTGAAAACACCAAAACGCACCAAATTTGTGTTTAACTTTATGCGTTATTTATTCCATGTAGTTTGAAAATAATTTCTCAGTTGGAATAAATTTGCATAGTGTTTCTACTGATCTGGACCAGAATTCGCAACGACATGGCCACTTGGCATCACAGGACTGTCATCTCCACTGCAAGAGTGCCGGTACCTGGCGAATTCTTTGCAATACTACTACGCCTACATCATAAAATTTTTCATCAAGTTGGCCATATCGGTCGTCTGATTTGCTGACAATCTTTTATATGGAGTGAAAACACCAGTATATAGCCACCTTAAGCTGTTTTTTCTTGTTTAACCGCATTCAAGTTTGATTTCGAACCGCTTTCAATCGTGACGTAAACATTCATGTACTCAAGAAAACATACCATTTTGAAACTAAATGATAAAAGTGTCAAAATAAACCGAACCGTTCTTATAGAAGCTTTCAAAACATAAAGAACCGTATTCATTTTTGACGTCACTGATTCAACAACAAAATGTATGGTTTCAAAACACATTGAACACGGTTCTTCAAGAAAAAACAGCTTTAGTATAGACAAACAAGCTTGCCAACTACACAAAACTAAGTCTAGGATGCGTTCAGGAATTTCTGTTTATGATAAACGTTTTTTGTCAATTATTTGAATAAGCGTATACCGCTTACCATTCAAGTAAAATGTACACTCTCACACTCTGAAAATCGAAACAGAAAAACAAATACTGATATGAGTACTTTTAACGTTTTAACCGATACCTACTCGATACTTAATTTCAAAGTATCGATACTAAAATGTAGTTGGTATAGGAGAAAAGTAACGAGTATTTACTTGGATTTACTCGTATCGTTTCATCCCTAGCCGTGCCTAGAGGTAGTACAGTGACGGTTTTGGGCTTCTGGTTAGATTCTGAGGGCGTGAAAACATTATACTTCATGCGACATCACGGGAAGTTGAGCAGTGGAAAACGCTTTCCGTGACAGAGATGTCCCGTTAAACCGTTATGGTTGGGTTCGTTGTCCGCGTATCGACTTCCACCGTCGACACCACGTGCCGTTCCCTTGCATAACGGTCGGGGTTCTCCAGGTACCTGGGGCTGTGACGCATAAACCCGCGAAGAAGCGACCGACAGGCCTCCACTCGCCTGTAAGCAACTCCTTCGCCTTCCACCACCCGAACGCTCTTCCGCGCTCACGTCACCGTCCTGGTACCTACTCGGTGGTTCGACCACCCGCACGTAGGGCGCGCCGCGCCGTAGAGTGCGTTGATCGATCCCACTTGGTCCACCAGGTGAATAGTAATCGTCTACTGACTCTAGATCGTCAAAATTCAACGGTTCGTACTCTGTACTGCTCCCTGTGCTATGTCTGTCTGGAGACGACGCCATATTTACTCGAGTTCGACTTAGATAGTCGAACTCCTGGACTGAAGGTCCACAATCACTACGTCGCAGAGCCCTCAGCCTCGCGTCCAGGGCATTACTCCCGGTATCCGGCCTATCATCATTGGGATGCGACATGGAACAATGTTCCTGAACGTATTTGGAGTGAAGCTCCCTGGACGTCATCTCCGTAGGTAGTCTCCCGTCCTGGGTGTCTAACGCCAAACTAGACGACCCTATCTGCCCTAAACCCCGTCCGTCGTGTTTAGCGGCCCTACCTGAAACGTTATCTACAAGATCTGTGCCATTTAGAATTTTTTCTATTATTGGAGAGCCAGGTCTCTCATTATTTACAACAGGGTACGAAGCGCGAATGTCTTCACTACTAGTCGAGGGATTCTGTTCCCCAGACTTATTTCGATAAGTCGGCGTAAGTCGACCAAAAAGACGAGTAGCCACCTTCTTCAGGCTAGAAGAAGCTACTGGAGTTCTCGCGATAGAATTCCCCTGGAATCCGTCCGTCTCGGTTTCCGCTCTTTCGTTTCCCCCATTACGTTGCGACGAATCTCTTCGTCGAAAAGAAAAAGCCTGTTGGAATAAAGATCGAGGCGAATTCGTGCCTCTGGGAGGGTTCGCGTGTGAAGACATTTCGGGATTTTCTACCTTACTTCGCGTAAAGTAAGGCATACCTAACAAGAAATCGAATTGGGAATGAATTCGATTAAAAGGATACACGGAATTTGTGGCATAAAATATACAAAGCTAAAATGTTTAAAAGTTCGTCACTAAAATTTTGCTACACCGGAATAACTCGATAACCACACCTCAAGTCGTAGAAATCGGTTATGCCGGTTGACCTCGGTTTTTCCCGCGCGAAACCGAGCACGCCAACGCCCTACTTGTTTTAACCCTAACCAAGACCGCGAAATTCACTGCCACACGAAAGGAACACGGAACCTAATCGATGGCTCGCCTGCGTGGTTCGAAGTCTGGTTTCTTGGACCGCCATGACGTCTATGGATAGACGCGACGACAGTTCCATTAACTCATTCTTGCGTCCTGCACCGCCGTTCGCGTTCCAGGATCCTATCACGAGGTTTTCCGGTATTCGTTGTACTGCCATTAACGTTTTCCGGCTCCCTGTATTAGTGCAGACAGTAGGGCGTGGGTCATGTTCTTCTGCTCGTCTGTCAGCTTATTCAGGATTGCGCTCAGGTCCGCTCCGACGGTACCTTGCGATTCCTGTGGTTTCGTTTTTGGGGTCGTGTTCCTTCCGGGTTTTGGAGCTGGTCTCCTTTCTGGCTGTTTCGGCTTTGGGGCCGGTTTTGCCTGGAGTAGCCTGTGCGGCGTTTGCCAGGCTTTAGGGAACAGCTTGCATCCCCTGTAGCTGGCTGGGTGCGCCTCTTTGCAGTTGGCGCACTTTGCCGGTTCCTCTCTTGGTTTTTCGCAGGTTCTGCTTTCGTGGTTTTCACCACACTTCACGCAACGTGCCGTTGCGTGGCAGCAGCGCTGTGAGTGTCCAAAAGATTGGCACCGATGGCATTGGGATATTACTCCCCTCCGTTGGCGCTGTGGTTCCACCCTAACTACTAGGTGAACGCATCTGTTCACCTTGAAGATTCGCTCCTCCGTCCGCGGTACTTTAACGAGAAAGAGCGGTAGCTCTTTCCTCGTCCGTCTTGATGTCATCCTGTGACATTCGATGACGGTGAAGCCTTGCCCCTCTAGGCTGATCTTTACGTCACTGGGGGTGACGTTTTCCGCTATCCCCCTTATCACGGCGTGCAGCGGGATGTCCTTCTTCAGGTTGAACGTGTGGAATTCAAGCCTGTTGTCTTCGAGGAATTTGGTCAGCTTCCTCCAACTGACCTCGTCTGCGGTACTGATATGAATACCGTCCGACAGTAATTTCGCCTTGGTGAACTGGATCTGACGATCCGACAGTTCTGTGGAAATCGCATTCCACTTTTCAGTCGCTCTTATCACGACTGATGGCGGCTTCGCTGGTACCTGGGGCTTGGGGTTCTCGGGCTCTTGTGTCGTCGAGGTAGACGCCACTGCAGGGGTAATATGGACTGCCGGGGCCACAACCTGGGGTGTTGGTGGGCCGCTCTTGTCGATTTTTTCCTCTGCTTCCCTCGCCAGCTTCTTCGCCTTTCTTTGCCTGGTGCGGCCGTTTGGGCGTGATTTCGAGGTTTTGTTTTCATCGTCCGTGTCCGTCCCAGACACGGATGAGAAAGTGTCATGCGTCCTTTTGGCGGACGTAATTTGAGGTACGGTTTCCGTCTCCTCTTCGCTCATGGGTTCCTCCTCGTGGCTACTTTCAGATTCGCTTTCGTTGGGCTTCATGGCGGCTCTCAACTCAGCGAGCTCTTTCTCGAGCTTTCTGTTCTTCTCCTGGAATTGTTGGAGCATTTCCATCATTCGCATGGCCCTCTTTTCGCTCTCGGCGTACTTCTGCTCCAGTGTCTCCGGGGCATCTTCGTGGCTTCCCATCTTTTTGGGCCTTTGTTCAAGGCACCTAAAAATCAGAAAAGCTAAAAAGAAATTGTGCTGGGCACATTTGCCTTATAGGCATGTAGGTAGTCCTGTAAAGGACTGATTCCGGTCCGCTCTCGACCGATTCAATATCAGGTAGTCCTGTAAAGGACTGATTGGTTAAGTTCTAGGAACTATATCGCCTTGGAATAATATTAGTCTGGGTCCGTAATTGAATCACTTTGCCTTCCTAACTAGCTTCGTCTCGACTATGCTCTTCGATTGTTCGATGATCACTCAAAATGATGGTGTTTGAAACAAAAACACCTATATTTATCGTCGCTTCGTATTTTATACTAAGTAAATATTTTTATTTTTTTCCAAATTTCTATTTTTTCATGAAATATGCCCAATATTTGCTGGTACGATAACACCCCCCCTAGCGAAACTAGACTTTCATTCATAGGTAGAAGAATATATTGCCAATTGCAGACATACCCTGAAAAGGGCTTTTTTTTTATGGCACTAGGTGCCTTTATTAATACTAACTTACAATCTAACAAATATCCCCAGGCACGAGCCTTCAGTGACAACGTTTCCTTAAAGCTAATATTTACACAATTTAAATATCGTCTTTTCGATTATTCGGTACGAACATCTAATGTTTATTCAATTTAAAAATCGTCTTTTCGATTATTCGACACGAACATCTAATGTTTATTCACGACGCGCACTTCAAAACAGTGTCTCTAGTCTTGATCGAAGAAGCCGCCGCCAGAACCGACGAGCCCGACCCGCTCAGCTTCTTCGACCCAACCGCGTCGCTCGAGTCATCCCGTGGATGAGCCGCAGGCGCGCAACGAAAACTACGGCTAAGGCCGCGGTGCAGGCCGAGGATCGAGGTGATCCTGCCCAGCTCGCGGCGGAGGAGCAAGTCGCAAGTGGTCTACATGTATTACACGATCCAACCCACCCCTGTTAACCAGATAAGTAGTTTCTCCAAGACGTTGTACAACACGCGATGGCTCTGACCAAGTAGGTCCGAAATTACTACGTATTTGTTTTGCGTTTTTACACAACACCCAATCTCCGGGCTGAAACGCAACATGAACAACATTTCGATTTGGATAATATTTCCTCCGGTAGTTTTCAGAGGCAATATTCGCTTGTTGAATGCGTTCCTCCCTATCCGGATTTAAATTTCCTCTCCTACGACGTTGTGACGGCATTCCCAGCTCGCCGGGACGCGGAATTTCGTAACCTAACAATAATTGACTTGGGGACATATTTGTGGCAGCGTTAACTCGAGTTCGTAAATTAAATAAGATATCGGGTACACAAGATTCCCATTGATTTTCTTGACGGTTTAGTAACGCCGCCCTCAACATTTTCTTAATTTCTTGTACCCTTCTCTCTACCGGATTAGCCTGTTGGTGATGCGTCGGGCTTAGTCTGATTTCGATATGGTTCTGTTCACAGAACCCAGTCCATACATTCCCACCGAAGATGGCCGCACTATCTGAAATGACGCTTCCCGGGTACCCCCAACGACTACAAACTTCATTTACGAACTCTACGACTGTTCCAGCTTGAACGTTAGGTGCGCCACGCGCTTCCACCCATTTGCTGAAACAGTCTGTCACAACAATCATGTGTTTATTTCCTTTAAGACTCGCGGGATACGGCCCGAGCACGTCCACAGAGATCATCTCCCATGGTCGATGAGGCTCGTTCGGACGCAAATTTGCTGGTGCTTGTCGTTTTGCGGCCTTCGTCGTAGCGCACGTTAGGCACGACCCAACAAATTCGGCAATCTGCCTCCTCATATTCGACCAATAGAAATTCCTCTGTATCTGTGTCACGGTCTGGTCGACTCCAGGATGTCCCGTTTGGTTGTGAAACCGCTCTATTATATGTTGCCAGCTTCTGCGTGGAAATAGTAACCTCTTTAGTTCCTGCTGGGGCCCACAATAATAGAGGATTCCGTCTTCCAAAAGAAAATCATGAACTATCCTAGCTTCGTAGTCGTTCGGTTCAACCGCGGTCCTAGCCCTTTCTATCCTCTGAATAAAACGCCTGACTCTGTCACTCTCACGCTGAGCTTGTACAATGCCATCGTAGAACGTTTGTACCTGAGTGAGAACTTCACGATCCGGATGACATTGTACGCAATCGAACTCAGCGAAGAGCTCCACCAGATGCTCGACTGCTTCGGTGAGGGCTTCATGGGCGTCATCTTCAAGGGGGTCCTGCTCCAGGTGTGGAAAAAACATTTTTTCCACATCTCCAGAAATGTCGACAGAAGTGGGCACGTCCTGAGGATTCCGAGACAAAAAGTCTGGGAGCTCATTAAGTCTTCCCGGGACGTGCACCACCTCGTAATCGTACTCCTGGAGAAGGAGCGACCACCTCGTCAATTTCGCCCGATCATCCCTCATCCGGTCGAGCCAGGTGAGTGCCGAGCTGTCCGTCATTAATGTAAATTTCCCATCTTGCAAAAAGTGACGATATTTACGAATTCCCCAAATTACTGCCAAATATTCGATTTCGTTGATATGGTATTTACGTTCTGTTGCATTTAATTTCGCACTACTATACGCTATTACCCTTCGCTCACCATCAGGCCGTCGCTGAAACAGTACAGCGCCCAGGCCGACATAGCTAGCATCTGTTTGGAGATAGTAAGGTAATTTACTATCCGGTCTTGCAAGTTCTAGTGGTCTAGAAACCGCCTTCTTTATTTCATAAAATGCCCTTTCGGCCTCAGGAGTCCATTTAAATTTTTTCTTACAATCGATCAAGTCGGACAGTGGAGCAGTGATCTCGGCAAATCTAGGTATAAATTCACGAAGCCATCCGGCTGTACCCAGAAATGCACGGACTTGCTTCACTGTCTTCGGTGTCACGAACTCTTTAATATTTAATACATGTTTTTCTTGAGGGCGATTTCCGTCTACTGAAATTACTCGACCTAGATACTCTAATTCGTTTGTGCCAAATTTGCACTTTCGTGGTGAAAGCCAAAGTTTATGCGTTCGTAAACGTTCTAGTATTAACTGCAAATGTCGACAATGTTCATCGACGTTTTGTGAATATACTATCACGTCGTCTGAATATATTTTGCAAAAGACATCTACGTAGCCGGCCAGAACGCTGGACATCAGCTTCTGAAACACTGCCGGGCCGTTTTTCAATCCAAAGCTTAAAACTTTGAATTCATACACGGACCCGTCAGGTGCTCCAAAAGCCGTGTACTTCCGACTATCCATCGAGAGAGGGGCCTGCCAAAAGCCATTTCTTAAATCGAGTGTTGAAAATATTTTTGCATCGCCTATTTCCCTGACCGTTTCTTGAATAGGTGGCAAATTAGGTGCCTCGGAGATAATCAACTTATTGATCTCCCGGTAATCTACACAAAATCTCAATTGTCCCGTCTTTTTGGGTACGAGGACTACCGGGGAACAATAAGGCGATGTACTCCGAGTGATCACCCCAGCCTCTAATAATTTACTTATTTCTTCGTTGAAACTTTTCCTAGAGATCAATTACCCTAACACCAAACTGATATTTTTGCACTCGACGCGCGTTTCGCTAACAAGGTTAGCATCTTCAGGAGAAGAAAATTGATACTCATCGTTTATTTCTTCGTGTACAATTTTTTTGCGATCTTCCGACATTTTGCTATACCTAAATTGGCGGAACGGCCGCTCCTCTTTTACCTTGATTTGATGCACCATGGCATCAGTCTGAGGTTGGCGGACCGTTTCCTCAAATACATCAGAAAAGTTTAAAATTATTGATAAAACTTTATCTTTTGTCTCTTTACAAAATTGTTCATCTACAAAAGTCGGTTCAGAGCGTGGGCATAATTTCTCATTTTTCTTTATCAAAGAGGGCGATTGGTCCAAAAATACCGTGAGCCTGGGTATCCTACCGAAATATATGCAGTTGCGTGCTAAGTCGATATTCGCTTCCTGCTCCCTAAGCCACGGCATGCCAAGAATAACTTGCTCGTGTAAATCGCTAAGGACGGTCGCTTTAAATTGACGGGGTCTGACCCTGACACCCGAAAAACACCGTTGTTGGATTAGGAAGGTTAGTTAAATCCGAAGTCGGCAAAACATCCGGCCTTACAAAATTGGCGGAAGCGCCGGTATCTATTAGTGCATGCACTGTTTGTTTTCCTATTTCTATATTCAGTCTTGGTAAGGAGCGGCTTCCAAGCAAAGCTCCCTCACCCAATGACAAATAAAACTCTGTATTTACATCTGCACAGGTGGCTTCATTAAAATTACTATTTACAAAATTAACTGGGGCATTATTCTTCTCAAACGACGGAGAAGGCCCCACTAGTAGTTTCCCTCGTCGGGAATGCGTTCTCCACCTACTGGAGCATCCCCGAGAGGTATTTCAACAATATTATTATTGTTCATATTACGAGCTGGCGGCAGACGGTACGGTGCCCCTGGATTTAGCGTAGATGGGCCACCGCGTTGCGCTCCGTTCGCTGCCGGCCTCTGGTCATTTGGCCTACTCGTATTCACAAAGTTCCTATCTCCGAAGTTACGATTAAAATTTCCACGTTGTGGGTTATTTTCATAGTTACCATTATTTCCCCTATTATTAAAATTCGATTGACCACCTATCTCTCGAGAATTCAAATTTCCGGGCCTTGCTGGCGTCGGTATTGTCTTAGTAGACGTCTTTCTATTTAATTTAATGTCTTCTTCAATGAGAACGCAATCTTGAATGAATTTCTCAAGAGAGAAGTAGTCCCTCCCCCTACAAAAGCAACGGATTTCTGGATTTAATAATTGTACAATAGTATGAATCAATCCCACGTCTGAAGTCACCTGAAGTAGGCGTTTAGCTAAGCTCACCTTGTGCAGGATAAACACGTCCACATTTACATCTCTAGTTTGCATCTCCCCATAAAGCTTTGAAATAAGTTTCGCTTTAATTTCAGCGCTATCAAACTTTTGATACATTCGTGAAATAAATAATTCATACGCCACTTGGCATTGAGAATAGGCAGCAGCCCACTTGGCCGCGTCGCCTTTCAATTGGTTCACAAAAATATTTAATTTATCTTCCAATAAAGTATGATTTTCTGAAAAATATTTCTCCATTTTTTCGACGAATATTCTCGGGTTCTCTACGTCGAGTCCCGAGAATGTTGGCAACTTTGGTTTTTCGGTAACCCTCGGCCCAGGTCTATTACCCAATGCCTCTATTAAGATTTGTGCCAGCTGGCTTAATTGAGAATCTGGACTAGAAGTCCTTTGAAAATTTTGAAAATGAACTTGTTTACTTTCATTAGTAAAGTCTGGGCGCCATTGATTTCTTACTTCCCTACGTTCACTCGAAACCAAAAGAGGTGAACTATTAACAAACGTGTTCCCAAATATTTCCTCATTTACAGGATCATTCCTATTTGGTAATGTAGCCGTCGCAGGCAGAGAGGCAGGTGTATTTAAAGTCTCACTCAAAACAACTAATGATTCCCCTGTCGGCCCTTCTAATATTTCCCCACCTGTCGAGCCTACACAAACTAGATGTGGAGAATTATTAAGTTTTACGTCAATATCAAGTTCGCTGTTAAGCAGCGGGTTTCCTAGAAAATTCATGTTATTTTCTCGGGCCCCTAGTTGGCCAGCGCCATATTGTCTCATGCGTGTTGAGTTATTTAAATTTAGAAAACGTGAAAACAGATCGTCAGATGGACGATCCATATTTTTCTGAATAAAAATTTCAATCTGAATTTAATACTTCTCCGGCTAGCTCTGGGTTCGAAAACAACGCTTTGACAAACCAAAGCAGAGCTACCGATACGCATATCGGTAGGTGCTTACTTCCTCGACGTGAAAAAGTTCACTATTGTCGAGGTGAATCAAACCTTGCAACACTATGCAGACCACCACGTTATTGTCGCGACCTGGACAGTATCCTTCCACCGAGTTTATGAATTCCCTAGGTAACGAACTATTCTGACCGAACCTTCCACCTCTGCCCACCACGTTGGCCTAATGGCACGGAGCAAGAGGGGTCACTACGATCCCTAGCACTGATCGACACACAAATCTTCGATTCGCGATCCTCGACCTACAACGCGACCACGTGTCTGACCTGCCGTTGTCAGATTGAACGTTTTTAGCCGCAGCTTTCGAGTGCAGTGGCTCACCACGGAGATGAGCCGTACGAAGAGCTGGTTGGCGTCTCCGAAGCGAGCAACCCGATTTTATACGGGTGGAGGGCTCGGAGCTTCCGACGTCTCTCACGGCCGATACTCGGACTCAAGTACCGTGTTGTCCCAAAAATTCCTGGAGACCGTGAGAGCAAGGCTTCTTCTTGATCCTACTCCACTGGGCAGGGAGATCGTAGTTGTAGGCAGCTGTGTGCTCTGGGCACCTGGAACGGCGAGTTCGCAAATAAGCCTCGAAAGAGACTGCTCACTCTAATCGAAGATGCAATCAATACGATGCAATCAATACGAATTCATAATGTAAGGCAATTGCGCCTGCAATTGCACAATAATATTTTTCCCCTGATGAAGAAAGTCTCTCGTTGAATTGATTCCGGCGTACCGCAATCGTACAGCAATATATTGGCTTTGGCGCTATGGAATCTCCTATTCCTATCGTATTCAATAATATTTGGAAAATCTCAAATTTCTATTCGTCTGAACAGCTGGGCTAATAATTCCTTGTTTCGGATTTTTCGTAGAAGCTCAAAGCTTGGACCCTAAAATACAAAGGTGCATCTTCTCGAGTCGAATGCTGGCGAATGCTGGTGTTTGAAACCACCACCATGCCCCCCCCCCCGGGGTTGAGCGCCCAAGATGACGTGATGCCATATCCAGTTGCCTGGATACGAGACCTCGCCATCCTCCATTTTCCTTTCCACCCCCGCCCTCTCAGGAGCGGTCCTCAACCTGCTGATGGGCACTTCAGCAAGATTGATATCTAACCTGCTTCGGTTGGAAATCAGCCTTTAGGTGCTATTGCTTCCTCTCTGTCTCTTACTTTGGTTTCTACCTGACTCTGCTGCGTTGCAGTTTTTGCATGGTGGTCCCCCCGACCTCTCCGGGACAGTTCTCGCCTGTCGCGGATCGGTTTGTGTGTTCGCGCGCGATGTCTGTGTGTGTAGTGTGGAGTGTACTTACCCGAGTCGCTGATGCTACTCTTATACTCACCTGAGCCGCCTGCGGGCGACTCTTGGATGTGGTCTCAGGTTTTGCTTGGAAGGCCTCGGGTGTTTGTCCCTCTCGCGGAATCTGGGATCGTCCATGTTCAGTGCGTTGTGGAGGTCACGCAGCGCTGGGTTTGGATTGCTCCTGATACGCTCGAAGATGCTTTCGGCGTGGTCTCGCAGGTATTCGTCGACGTGCCAAATACTTAGGTTCAGGTCCCGGTAGATGTATCGGTTGGGGCAGTAATAAGGAGCGTTTACGGCCGCCCGCAAGCAGACGTTCATAAACGTTTGGAACATTGATCTGTATGACTGCGCGCAATGGCCCCATGCCGCCGAGGCATACAGTGCAATGGGGAGCAGGATCGTTTTGATAAGAAGCAGTTTCACCTGGAGTTCCATGTTACTTCTGCGACCTATTATGGGATTGAGGTTGTGCCGTGCGGCTTTCGCCAGGTTCAGCCTCTGTCGGGTGTGGGACCTGAAAGTCAGCTTGTTGTCCAAGTAGACTCCTAGATATTTGGCTTCGTTCGTCCAAGGGATTTCTCGACCGTCGTGGATGACGTGTCCTGCAGGTTCTACTCTCCTCCGTGAGAATAGTATCGCCTGGCTCTTATCAGGGTTGATCGCTATTTTCCATAGACTGGCCCATTGCCCGAGTCTATCTACCTGCCGTTGCAGGTACCTCGTAACCATCGTGTGGCTGGGGGATCTCGCCAGCAGAGCTGTATCATCAGCGTAGAGTGCCAACTTGTTATGGTTGTTCTCCGGCCTTGGTACGTCTGCTGTGTACACTGAGAAGAGGTGCGGGGAAAGTACTGCTCCTTGTGGGACTCCTGCTTCCAGGACTCTCCATTTGGAAAGCACACTCCCCACTCTGCATTGACATCGTCGGTCCCTCAGGAATGAGTCGATTAGTCTGACCATTGGCCCCGTGTATCCAAAATCAGACATTTTGGCCACGAGTCCGTCGTGCCAGACCCTATCGAACGCCTTGGAAACGTCTAGGAATATCGCTCCTGTGTGGTGTCCTTTCGCTAGGTTGAAGCCTTCTGTCGCAAATTCGACCACTCTAAGAACTTGGAGTTCTGTCGAGTGTTCCGTCCTGAATCCGAACTGTTCGTCTGGCAGGACGTTCAGTTCTTCTGTCTGTTCCTCGAGTCTTTTCAGAATGACGCGTTCCGCCACCTTACTCATCGAGGATGTCAGACTTATCGGCCTGTGGTTCTCTGGGAAGGTATGGTTCTTGTTTGGCTTCGGGATCATGATGACCGTGGCCTCCTTGAACTGGTATGGGAAGTGTTGGAACCGGAGAATAGCATTTATGACGTTAGTCAATGCTACTATTCCTTTCCTGGGTAGGGCTTTGAGTGCCCGGTTCGGTATTTGATCCGGGCCTGGGGCTTTCCGAGTAGCGAGACTTCTTACGATGCCTCTGACTTCCTCGGGGGTTGTCGGGTCTATGGGATGGGCGTTGTCCCCGCGCTGGCTTCTAATTCTCTTCGCTGCCGATTCGATCTGTCGCTCGTCGTTCTCTTCCTCTTCGGTAACGAAAGCATTATTATTCTCTCTACACTGTTTCTGAAAGCTGTCCGCGAACGCTTCTGCTTTTTCAGGATCTGTGTATACTATGCCGTGTTCTCCATGTATGGGAGGGCATGGTTTTCGACGGCCGTGCCTTAGAACTTTCTGCATTTTCCATGCAGATTGATCCTCGGTGTTGAGTTCTGCCAAACGGTCTTTCCATTTCTGGTCTCGGAGTGTTTGCAGCGCTAGCCGCAGTGTTCTGCTGGCCCTGTGCATACAACTCTTGTCCATCGGGGCAAGTGTCCGCTGGTATCTTCTCTTTAGACGTCTTCGAATTCTAATGAGTTCCGTTACCTCCGGTGTTAGTTCGTCCTGTAGATTGAAGCGTGGGGATTGGACGTTCCGGGCGCTTCGCTCCATGGATTTGAAAATCGCCTTTTGAAGGTTACTGGTGGTCACCTCCAATTGGCCTATCGAATCGATGAGTGGAATTGGTCCTATCTCGTCGTGGACAGTGCGTTGGAATTTGCTCCAGTCTACTATCCTCTTTTCCTGTGCCACCGGTTCCATTTCTCCGTCTCCTACGGTCAGTAGGATGGGATTGTGGTCCGATGACCCTTCGTCCAAAACTTCCATCCCGGAGGTGGTGATGTTCTGGACTATGGCAAAGTCTAGTACGTCTGGTTGTGCGCCTGCGTGGGGGTAATGGGTCGGTTCTGCTGGGGAGACGATTGCTAGTTCGTCGAACTCGTTCATCCACCTGGCTAGCTCTCGGCCTTTCCGGTTCTCGTTCCTGCAGTTCCATTCGTGTGACTTCGCGTTGAAGTCACCTATGGCGACTGTTGGGTGGTGATCCGGAAATATCTCGGCTATGTCGGTCCTCGCTATGTGTTCCCGCGGAGGCAGGTACACGGATACGATTCTCAACTGTCCGTGCCGTCTCAACTTCACTATGACTGCGATTGCCTCGCCGCCCTGAAGTTCCGGCTTCCGATCTTCGCTTTGCACTAGGTCGTTCTTCACTAGTATGGCCACGCCTCCCGCTGCCCGCTGGCCTGGCCTGTCTGCTCTGTACGTGTTGTACCCTGGAATGTGATAGTTCTGCGTGGTTCGAAGTCTGGTTTCTTGGACCGCCATGACGTCTATGGATAGACGCGACGACAGTTCCATTAACTCATTCTTGCGTCCTGCAGCGCCGTTCGCGTTCCAGGATCCTATCACGAGGTTTTCCGGTATTCGTTGTACTGCCATTAACGTTTTCCGGCTCCCTCTATTAGCGCAGACAGTAGGGCGTGGGCCATCTTCTTCTGCTCGTCTGACAGCTTACTCAGGATTGCGCTCAGGTCCGCTCCGACGGTACCTTGCGATTCCTGTGGTGTTTTTGGGGTCGTGTTCCTTCCGGGTTTTGGAGCTGGACTCCTTTCTGGCTGTTTCGGCTTTGGGGCCGGTTTTGCCTGGAGTAGCCTGTGCGGCGTTTGCCAGGCTTTAGGGAACAGCTTGCATCCCCTGTAGCTGGCTGGGTGCGCCTCTTTGCAGTTGGCGCACCTTGCCGGTTCCTCTCTTGGTTTTTCGCAGGTTCTGCTTTCGTGGTTTTCACCACACTTCACGCAACGTGCCGTTGCGTGGCAGCAGCGCTGTGAGTGTCCAAAAGATTGGCACCGATGGCATTGGGATATTACTCCCCTCCGTTGGCGCTGTGGTTCCACCCTAACTACTAGGTGAACGCATCTGTTCACCTTGAAGATTCGCTCCTCCGTCCGCGGTACTTTAACGAGAAAGAGCGGTAGCTCTTTCCTCGTCCGTCTTGAGGTGTTTGAAACAAAAACACCTATATTTATCGTCGCTTCGTATTTTATACTAGGCCACGCCCCGGCGTGTGCGTGCTGGCTTCGCGCTGCGATTGGCTCTCGCCACTTCACGACCCTCGGGCGCGGAAGTTGGCGGGAGTAAAACTTCGAAATTATTCCAAGTAAATATTTTTATTTTTTTCCAAATTTCTATTTTTTCATGAAATATGCCCAATATTTGCTGGTACGATAACAGTCGAGAAATCGACGACCAACAGTTTACACTCGAATTCCACGGCTGTAGTCGGTTTACTCTGAAATAATGCACTGAGAAGGTATTCGACAATCACGAGAAAATAAACAGAACCGCTGTTATAATTTAATCGACTAGAAACGAGAGATAAATGCAAAATATTTATCTCTAAACTGAACTTTCTTATTACTCCAGAAACTGTTTGAAAATAGCTACCTTCTTACAGATAATGAATACCGCGTCGCTCATGTCCATTATAACCGTCCGGTAGGCCTCAGGAAACCTCGGTTTTCGGCTATTACATTAAATTAGTGTGCTCGATAGCTCACTAGTTTATAACGCCTGTTTCCTGTTAATAAACATTGAAATGGTCATGAACTGAACTCTAACGACTTTCTACACTATTATACCGAGTGTATAATAGTTACAAGCCACATTTCAATGCTTATTTTACACAATAAACCTAAAACTACGGCGTCACTGAACGACTCAAACAGGCCGAGCCTAGGAGTGTTCTAGTGACTTTTTTGTGGCTTCTGGAAGAGAATTAAGGGCATTAAAAGCTGTACTTCATGCAAAATATCACGGAAATTGAGCTTTTTCCGTGACAGAGATTCATAGTGTTTAAACTACGGTCTTGCGGACGGACGGAGGACTCAACGCATTCCGGATCTTCGTGAAATTTACATGTACTTTTATTTTCAGTTTGGGCATTTTCCAATATTCACCGTAAATAAACCGGTCGAATAAACCGGTTTTTTTATGGTCAATGTCAGGTTCTCTATGGTTTCTGTGGAATATTGAAACGCTTTGGTAGATGACCGGTGTTTTGACATTTCAATTTGTTTGTTTTTGTGTTCTGTGTTATGAATTTGTATTCAGATTTGTTTTATCATATTTTTGAAGTAAACGAGACTTGAGTTATCTGATCTCTTCAGAAAATGGAAAACGATAATTGTGCTGCCAATGTCGTACTATTACAAATGCTAGAAAAACGTCGTACTAGGGGCAGCTCTACAGATTCTTCCTCTGATGAAGAAATTTTGGTGAATATGGCCAGTCGGGTTGGATCCCAAAAACATAAAAAAGTGAAAACTTATGTTAAGGATGTTGTTTTTCATTATACTGATTCACAGTTTCAACTACATTTTCGCATAAGCAGCGCTAAATTTGAGGTAAATATTTACACATATGTAAACAGCATTCATTATAATTATGTATTCTGCCGTCATTGAGAATAACCACGTAAACAACAAAATGGCAAAATCTAGAAAATGAGGGAAATAGTCCAGGTCGTTGAAAAAACGTTTATTATTTGTTTCAAATGAAGTTTTCTTTGACTCCAGGATTACTTACAATTAAAATACCTAGGTGAATATAACAACGTGATTATTCAACAAAAAGTATTTGTTTTATAACATAAATATTGAAAATACAGCGTATTGACTACAAAATATGACTTGATTTACTAAAGAAAAAACACGTACGATCGTATTCCTAAGAAAAAACTGCGTACATTTCGGAAAACGCTGTTCTTCCTTAGCAAAATGTTAATAAATACGTTATTTCTCAATACAAGGATTTTCAACTTAATTTTCGATGTTCATGTCGTAAAGAAACATACTACAAAACATAAAAGGTCGTTATTTATCAAGATGGTACTAATTGTTACAAATTGGAATATTTTGCCAAAAAGGTAGTCTGGTTTCTGGCATTAGTGGTCCCAAATTCTTTATGATGGATTCTTTTTTTTCCGAAGTTATACCACAAGGGGTACTACGGAAAGTGGGTCGCATGAAGTTAGGTAAAGGGGCCAGTAGTTGACACTTCAAGGAACAAAAACACATTGATTTATTGAAACTTGTAAATAATTTGAAATACTTAGACACTTTTTATTGTGTATTATAAACAAACTTTTTAGAACCACAGGAAGTGTTTGAAGTACATTTTTTATTAATTTTTTTATAAAATAAAACTAAAAATAAAAACTCATTTTTTGCTCCTATAGTTGGCAGTGTAAAAGTTCAGTTTTTCCAGTAGTTGGCAGGCAAATGATCCAGTAGATGACATTATCCATCAACATCTAGGGAACAATTGAACTCATACTTCAGCCGGTCACCAGCAATAGTCATAACAGGAAAATCTAACTTTTCAACAATCTGATCACTTGTTATGACACTGACATCCTTTTCATTTAATTTAAACATAGTTTTTTTTTCATTGATACAAATAAGTGCAACAACTTCTAGTTCACTCGCTGGTAGCAATTCTTGTATAACGCATACAAATTTCAATACCCGCTTTTTACCTGGAAACTGGACCAACACGTAATCATTTTCTTTGTATTCTGTATTACAAGTTTCTTTGCTTTCTTCTTGAGGTACAGCACTTGGGTCTTCATTTTCAAAATCCGAATTATGCGAGGAGTCACTGTCTCCTGAAGGCTCCCATTCTTCGTCCCCTTCTGATGAAGATTCACTCCATTTTCGTTTTTTAGATGTACTCTTTTTTGACTTCATTCCGTATTTCTTTTTCAGTTCTTTTTCTTCTTTTTTTCTTTTGTTCATTTCTCCCTTCAATTTTCTTTCTTCTGCTCTAATCCTCTTTTGTTCTTTCTGATTTTTTTCCAATTCTTTTTTTTTGTGATATTCCTGCCATTCTTTTGATGTTGCAACAGGGGGAAAACCACTTTTTTAGGCTTTTTGGTGGTTGGTTTGGGTTCTGGCCAAAATAAAATTTTCTTAAACGGTGAAGGAATATATTGATTTGGTAGGAGCGTTGGTGTCTTTAGGGGAGAAGCCTCAGGTGTGCGTGTTTTTTCTTTATTTTCAACATATGTTAGAATATAATTAATAACTTCTTTTATAATTTCATTATTCTGTTCCTCTTTTTCACAAGTTGAATTTTCTGTAACTGCTACAGAGTTACGCTCCAAGCAGGTTTTTAAATCGACATATTCAGTAAAAACTTTCTTATAAAAATCAAATAGGGACAAATCTTTGAGCTCTCCATCCCAGACATTCTCGTCTCTGAACTGTGAGAGTTTGTCTTTTGGTATATATTTTTCTATAAAACCAAGACCTGACTGTACTGTTGCAAATTGCTTCTTTTTACCTTTCAGCACGTCGAGCCCATCCTCCTTTTTACTACCTACAGCTGTTGAATCCCATGGTACTATCCCACACTTTCTAAACCCATTTTGAAGTAACTCCGGTTTTAGTTTTTCGCTTATAAGTTCTTGCAATAACATGCAAAAGTGATGCTTTTTCAAAATTGGAGAATCGTAATTTTGAATGCGCCATTCATGAACCTTTGCTTTCCACCCCTCTTTTTGAGCTCTAAAGACGGCAACATCAAGTGGTTGCAAAAGGTGCGTAGCATTGGGGTGTAGAGCAATTAAGATAATTTTTTATTTTTCACAGAGTTTGCTTGAGTGCAGAGTAAGATGTGAGCTGTGGCCATCTATAAAAAGAATTACTGGCAAATGAATTTGATTACGATGTAACCAAGGAACGAAAACATTCGCTAGAAATCCATAAAATGTTTCTCCACACATCCATCCTGATTCCGATTTACCTATCCCCCAATTTGTTGGCCAGTTAGATGAAATGTTGCTTGGAATGCGTTCATATCGAAATACGATCATAGGATCTACTACCTGTCCATCAGCATTTCCTGTTATCAGTACAGTTAAGCATTCCTTTTCGTCGCTATTTACGTGTTGATAAACAGTTTTATCGCCTCTTCGTGCCAGCACTTTACTGCCTTTCGGGTTCAGGAAGAAAGCAGTTTCATCCGAGTTATACACCCTTTTTGGGTCACTTAGGATATGTCCATATCCCTCTTGGTCAAGGTAGGTTTTCACTGTTTTAAACCACGCATCTAATGATTCGTTGTCTACCGCAGCACGGCTAGCAGTAAGATTTTGAGGAGTACGAAGTGAAATTTCAGGATTTCTCCTCAAGAAACTTTTGTACCACTTTCTGCCAGGTTTATTGTTTGTAAAACTATTATATCGGTTGAGTTTTTTAACTAACATTTCAACACTTTCAATCAGTTGTTCTTTTCCAATAGGAAATCCTGCCTCGGCCATACGAAGCACCCATTGCACAAGGCTTTTCTCTTCCTCTGTGGTTAAAATTGAACCTGGACCCATCTGTCTTTTGAGTGGAGATTTTTCGCTGATTTTTGTTTGAAGGGTGGACCTAGGTACTCCATGCAATTTTGCTGCTGTAGCGGTATTTAGTCCCTTTGAAACTGCTTCCAAAACAGCTGCCAACTGCTATTCTGAATAGCTCAGCATGTGTCCTTTTACTGGTGGCATATTCACTCCTGAAACACCAGTAGTTGTCACATTCATGTTCCAGTAATTGGCAGGGTGCCATCTACTGGTTAATGTGTATTAAACAAGTTAATATTTTGTTTGCCATATTTACAGCTAGCTACTAAATGAAATATGCTTTAATTACAAACATACATATCTTCTCCAATAGATGGCACCCGTGCCAACTACTGGAGCCTGGTACAAATTTTGATCCAGTAGATAGCACCAACGTTTTTTGTTAAGTATGCCAGGTTAAGGAACAAAATATGTTAAAAGTTGTGGTAAAATGTTTGACCACAACGCCAAATTCATCATATCATTATAAAAACATTCAGTAAGGGAATAAAATTTCAGGATAACTACTCACCTCCTTACGAAATTCCGCAAAAAACTGTAATAAAAACATTCACATAGCAAAGCTGACAACATATAAATCCTCCATCTTGAAAAGAATAACCACATGATTTCATCACTCAACCATGAAAAAATAGATGGCGTGAGGTACCCTAAATGCTTATTTTAATAAACGTAGACGAAACTGTAAGCTTATAATTTGACTTTGTAAGTTTAAGTGCCATACACTGGTACAGTGCCAATTACTGGTTCCATTACCTTTGGTATTTTTCATAAATTTGTTTCGCAGAATGTCTGCTTCAACAAATGCATCATTTTCATAAGTTCTGTATGAAAATGAAAATTTTCCTTTTGTAATCAGTATTTCCGAGACTTCACGTAAATACGGTCTAGGATTCAATTTATTTATCTTTGTGATTGAAGAACAGTTTTTCCAATCAGTTATGTTCATACATTCAACTGTAACGTGGCCTTTATTTGAGCTTTTGACCGCCTCAGTGAAATCGTTGAAATCGTAAGTTTTTTTGTTTCTTAAGGCTCAATTCTACCTGATGATGAAAACTATCTGCTGACATATAACTATGTCCGGGTTCAAAATATTTCAGATGAACATTTTCTGTGCCGAGTTCAGGGCTATTGATGAGAAAGATTAGGGAAGTAATAAAGGTCCAATTTTTGTTTTGACTCGTACAGTTATCTGTCCAAATCACGATTTGGGGTACGTCTCTATTAGATTTTAAAAATGTATGGAAAGCACTTATGATTTCCTCTTGTTTTCTTCCTGCTATAACTTCATGCCAAAGGACTGCTAATGGAAAATGTCTTTTCTGAGACCCAAGGGGGACGAAACTCTCATTAAAAACACTAATTCTTCGTGTGGAAAGGACTCTTTTGAACATGTCTATTCTTGGTAACATGATTACCTTTCGCAGATCAGCAGAAACTGCTAAAATGTTTGTCTGATTGGTTCCCATTTTTGTCTCGTTTTCAACATCTTTTTGATATGCCATTCGAGTGTATTCCACGTGTTGTACAGTTTACAGATTTCACACTCATTATCCAAAGACTGTTTCCTGTGAGAGAGGTTGTGAAAGGAATATTCTTCGCATTTTTCACAGTCTTCGTTTCCAAGCT
Organism: Zygogramma bicolorata; assembly: GCA_032362365.1. Taxonomy (NCBI): domain Eukaryota; kingdom Metazoa; phylum Arthropoda; class Insecta; order Coleoptera; family Chrysomelidae; genus Zygogramma; species Zygogramma bicolorata. Next base: position 159,760 of record JAVJAQ010003727.1, read on the forward strand.
TTGTGAAAGAAATATTTAACTTTTTTACTTCTGTTCTGTATAAGTCATAAGAACATGAGAAGGTTGGAAATTTTTCTTTGAAGTCGTTGTACATAAGAGTAATATTTATGTCACTTGGAAGATACAAGCGACAGGGTGCATGCTCTCTTCGGTAGTGTGAGTTTGCACGATGAAAGCTCATTATATGATCTTTAATATCGTTTCTGGGTAGTTTTTTTGAACATGCTTTTTTTCCCCTTCCATCCTCGATATTTAGCGTATCTCGCGAAGACTTATTATTGTTGTAGATGCTACTAATTATCCAATCACAATTTTTTCGATAGCCCAGAGTTGCTAAAAAAAATGTTTTGCATACAATCATTTTAGAATCAGTCTCATCTTTCAAACTATACTGAAATGTAGACATTTTTTCATAACAGTTTTCACTATTTTGTTTATATCGCCGTTGCACTTGGTTTCTGGAAGTGTTATGTAAAATGAACATTTTCTGTTCATGCCAAGGTAATTTCCAGTAATGCTGGTTAATACAATGCCTTCTCTCTTCAGTGATTGATTCAGCACACTTACGAAAACATGTCTTATTGCAACCAGGAAGCAAGCTGTGTTTGATTTCACGCAGAGATTTCTTTTTAATTTTACGTTCGGCTGGACTGTCTGAATATATTTTTCTTTTTCTGATCCACGCTTTGTTAATGTTTCCGTAACTCTATGTTCATCTACAGATACCTCAGCACCTCTCGTATTTTCTTCTTCTATTGCAGATGTATGTTGTTCTAAAATTATATTTCCATCTTGTAGAGTAAGTTCTTCAGAAACTGGATCTATATTTTCTGCTTCATATTCTTCAATTTGGTTGAAATCTACAAAAAAGACGCGGTGAATTGATGGATGTACCCGTTACTACGTGGTAGGAGATCATCACGAGACATGAGAAATGAAACTAACACTCAATACTACTGGTACAAAAACATGGTAAGTTTTTTGTCAATTCACAAGGTACTTGTGAAACTATTCAAAATACTCACCATTATTGATTAAAGTATTCGATGGACGTTCCTGGTTATTTTGAATTATATTACCAACTTCGATTTCGCCCGAAAATGACTCTGTACCTCTCAAATTTTCACCTTCCATCATAGATGTGAGTTCTTCTAAAATAATATTTTCTCTTTGAAGGGAAGGTCCGTCAAAAACTAGATCTGCATTTTCTGCTATACATTTTTCAATTTGGTCGTCATCTACAAAAACATAATAACGTGTTTTGTTCAAAAAATACCTATTTTTAGATATTTTTGGAACTAATTATTATTGTATACAGGGATCGCCATTATTCAAAGTCTCTAGTTCTCTTGAAAACAATGCTTAGAAATTTTAATATATTTCAATGATTACATAAACAGATTTTCATCCCTTCATATTACTTACTTTCTGCCGGAAATATGCAAAAACTTTCTGTCATTTTGATGAATCCCACCTCGTTGTCTTCTGAAAAGGAGCAAACATTTTCTGCTACTATATTATTGGCAACTTTAATTTGGTTTTCCTTCGGACATTTTGATTTGTTTGTGTCGGTGTTATTTGAAAACAATTCGGAGGTAGCGTTTATATTTCCATTAAAATTTTCCTTGGGTTGATCAAGATCTATAAAATAAAATAAAAAAAATCTGTTGGAACATTTTCTTTCTTGCCGTTTCTGTGGCAAAATACCACTCTAAATGCCCCCTTCTTTTTCATCAGTACAATGTACACACTCTTCTCATAAAAAAATACCTCATTAATTTAGCAGTCAGGAAAACAACAGATCCCGGCACTGACTAATATTCCTGTGCCGGTATCTGTTCACCTATGCCGAATATTTGCTGATGTTGAAGAAAAGTGCATTTGTATTAAAGTATTGTTTTCGAGTGAAAAAATGTGTGAAACGGGTGAATAGGGGTGTGTATATTGTGCTGATTAAAAAGGAGATATTTCGAGTGTTATTTACTAGAAAATCCCATTTTCCCCCAAAAATTGGCCTATAATATCTTCGAAACTAATTGGGAGCGCCGACAATTTTATTCGAGTTTTTTGTTCAGGAGGTCAAAATACGTGAGTTCCTGCAAACTGTTTTTTCCTGAGTGTGCCCGATGAACACAATTTAACTTTTATGTGAATAATAATAGTTCAGCTTTGAATTTGAAATAAAGTACTTACCTTCATTTAAGGCATATGACATGCATCCAATTTGGTAATTGTCTTCAGTCAAAATAGGTAAATTCAATGCCTCATGGATTTGAAGATTATTATCGTTATTCTTGCTGTCTTCAGTAGGGACACACTTTTGGCTAGCCTTCATATTCCACTTTGGAACACATACTTTGTTATATTCTGCATTATTCAATGCTAAATTTACCAAAAACCGCCCGCGATTCATCATTTGATAATAATAATCAGTAGGTTTTATTATGAGAGTCCGGTAAAACACAACAGTACGTATGTGAATGGCCTCTGATCTGAAAATTTTGACTAAACAAAAACCGCGGAAGTGTCGAATACTAAGCAATAACTTCGCATACGTAGAGTTGCTAGGAAAAAACCGCGTAAGTCCAATGTTTTTGCGCGGCTATTTCGTAGTATTATATGTTTACGTAGTTTATACTTAGTACCTTCTATTCAGAAAGGGACAAATACGTGACATCGAAGTAGCCAAACTGGTATTAAAAGTGTAAAATACGCACATGTTTCTTCGTCAAATCGTTGAAGAAGCCTACACAAGCCCTCCAAATGATATATCTCAATTTTAATAAATTTGTGGAATACGTGGTTTTTTTCTTCTGACGGCAGTATTATTGTAGGAACTTCTGACTGTTATCAGACCAGAGGATTTTGAAAGTGGTGGTCGACCACCGTATCCCATATTGGATAGTCTATTGTTAACAATATGGACATTAGCCACCCAAGGAATTTTGAGAGAAATTGGATCTAGATTTAATGTTAGTGTAGGCTATGCTCATAGAATAATAATTAAGATTTGTCAACGTGTGTGACAAAATTGCCAAGTTTATAAAAAATTGGAGGAAAATCCATTGGATCTACTTCCAGCAGGAACATATTTATTAGGAGATACAGCATATCCATTTGATAACTCCATTCAAAGATGATGACCATTTGACAAGGCAAAAGCGAGTTTTTAATGCCAGATTAAGCAGTACAAGGGTGGTAATAGAACAAGCATTTGGTCGATTGAAAGGAATGTTTCGAAGACTTAAATATTTAAATTTAATGAAATTATCAAATGCAAAATACATTTTGATTACTGCATGCATATTGCATAATTTATATATTGATGACAAAATTATTGAAGATAATGAGTTTGAATTAGCTGATGATGCCGAGGATGAATTTAACCCATGCAATCCTGGATATAATGTCAACCAAGAAGCTATTCAGTTTCGAAATGAAATTTTGAGTAGAATTATTGAATAATTATAAAAGTATTTTGTAGTTTTTCTATTAATAAAGGGTTTTGAAATGAAGTTTTGAATAAGTTTTTTACTAGCATTTAAGAAATAGGTATACTTAGGTATAAAATATAACAGAAGGTTAAAATTAAAATATATTCTCAGTAGGTACAAAACATAACAATTGGAAGCGAAAATAAAAATATATCAAATATAATAAGTGGAAAAACAAAAACATATTCTCAGGTACAATATGGGATTAAAAAGAAGAAGAAATTCTGATTTTTATATAATATATAAAATATTCACCTCATTTTTTTTTAACTTCCACTAGTTTTAAGATAGCAGCTGTTTCTTCACCACTCAGCTCCTTCTCTTCATCCCATTTTTTCTGTTGAAATTTTTCCTTTTCTTCTTCCCTCTTATTTTTAAGATAAAGATACTGTTGATACTTCATTGTTTTATTTTGTTTTGTAGCACCCACTTCTTTACTGATATTGGAGGGCCGAGGTTGACTGTTTACATAATCCAGATTTAAGTTTAAATCTCTTGAAGTATTTTCATTATTTTCACTATCTTTGTTACTGTCATTACCTAAAGTATCATATATCGTGTTATCTGGGGGAGTTATTGAGGCTTTACAACCTAAAACTCCATCAAAATCGGAGAAATATTCCCAGTTTATTGCACTTTCTCCAGATGATTTTTGCTTCTTTTTATTTATCTTGTAAGTTTTTAATAAATTTCTATATTTGTTATAACATAAAGTGCCAGTTAATGAAAAGGCCTCTTTGGTGTCCTTATTTATTTCTTTGGCAATGTCATTCCATAATTTTATTTTTTTGCACTTAGGCCTATTAAATGCTTGTTCTTGCCCTAATCTCTTCACAATTAACAGTTTTGTGAGTTTACGATTCCATGTGAGTTTGTTTGAATCAGCTTCCTCACTGAATTCATCTTCAGATAAACGAGCTGGTTCATTATGGTTTTCTTTGTTTAAAATGTCATGGCTGATTGGCAGTGATAAACTTTCACGGTTTTCGCTATTGTCTTCAATATAGTCAATTTCTTGATCTGAAATTATTTCAAAATGTTAACTGGATTCTACGTTTGATGGTTAATCTTTAGATTGTTTATCATTATGATTTTATTAGCCAATAAAACAGACCAAAATAAATTGAAATAATATTAAATTTGATTTAGGTAAAGTTTAGTAATTATTTTACTTACTATTTATATTTTGAAGGACAATATTATTTCCGTTCAACATTACTTTCCCATTTTCATCAAATACCGGTTTCCAATTTTCCATTTTTTATAGAAATATTTATATTTTAAAAATGCCAATCTGACACAAAACCTCGAATTGTATTAAAGGTTAGAAAAAACACCGAAATTCCAACCCGGTGAATTTAGAAACACTCACAAAGTCAGGAACGGTTAATTTTGGAACGCTTCGGTGTGCAACCGGTTGACACGTGGCATTCACCGGTGAATACTGGAAAATGCCCTTTGTGAGTTATTTCGGCTAGAAATATTTTCCAGTGTCAGATCCAACTGATTACATAATTTGTCAGTGTGATCTGGTCTGACATACTCCTCGAGAGAGCACTGTCATTCATTATTTCGTGCAGTATAGATGGTCTATTCTCAAGATCCATTTTTAGAATTTCAAATGGATGTTCTGAGTTTTCATAGATTTCCAGGTGTTCCTTGGTTTCTTCCAGAAAATAAGGATAAGATTTGAGTCTTTCTTTAGATTGTTTGGTCTGCCAGTCATTAAAGATTTCCTTTATGGAAATTTCTTCAATAATTAGCCCATGATTTTCCTCTATTATCAGCCCATGATTTTCCTCTATTGGTCTCGCTTTGCTGGACGTTGCCTTAGAGTTTTCTTTTCCTACGAAATTTTTGTATTTTTTAGGAACATTTTGTGTTATGTTCGTACATATGTTTTGCAAACCTCCCTCATTAGGGGGTGAATTGGCTGGATTGGAGCGTTTATTCCCTAACTTTGGCTGTTTGGAGATTGCTCCTGTTTGTCTAGGAGATATTGACTGTTGGGACATTATCTCCTATAGACCTGTTCGGGGGTCTTCGCCCTTTCTTGTTTTATTAGAAAAGGTGAAACTAGGCAATTTCCTAATATAATAAATCAATTTTCACATTGAATTTTCAAAGTTTGAATTCAGGCTTGAATCCTCTTCTATGATTGGTCCGATGAGTTTGGGCATGGACACGCCCCCATCAAAACCCGTAAAAATAGATAGGGTGCTAAAACTTGCTTATTTGACTGGAACTAGGCTGAGTAAGATCGGTCGGTCCCGCCACAAGCACTTTTTCCACACACCACTATCACTTTTTAATGTGTTTTTCAGTTCACGAACTTTTTCTTTATTTGCTTGAAATATCGGAGCGAACACGTCTGAACGGCTCGACTGCCGAGCTGTGAATGCGACTGTCAAGTCAATGCATTAACGCGCTGAGCTATTCATGTGACTTGGATTAAATTGGTAAGAAACAACGATTCGTTCATACAAAATATGAGTAGTGAACTCTGTATAATGTAGTAGTGAACTATGTAAATGAATTAGTATAATTTCAATATTCTTCAGAAAAAACATATCTTGATCAATTAATATTTTTCATCCGGAGCAGTCTCGATAAATTGTTTGATTTGCTGGGTATTTGAAATATTTGATTTTTTTGGTATATATCCGTCTGAGCGTCTTTTGAGTACCGCTTTCAATTTCAGGTAATTTCCAACGTTTATGTTATGTTGAGCTTGTGTGCTTCAAGGCTCATTCTGACAACTGAACAGTAACTCTTTTAGGAGTTTTATGATCAACATTCAACTCATCTACAGATGCACATTCGGAACTGTGATTATTTGCATTGGAGTCATTATACAAAAAGTTATCATCTAACATCTGATGTTTCTATTGAATCTGGTATGTCACAAAAACATTCACTGCATCAGACTCGTCAAGATTTGTACTATAACTGTGATCTAGTGTTGAAGGTGATTCTGAAAAAGTAGAGTCAGAGGAGTTTCTTGGAAGTGCTGATATAAATCCATCAATCGAGCTATCTCTATCACTATGTGAACCACCCAAACAGCACAAAGCAATCCATGGGATATACAGAGGATATCTGTCCGGGATTAAGAAATATCCCTGGAATATATCCAGTTTGTACCAGGGATATTCTGGGGATATAGAGGTGGGACTGTTTTCTATATCCCACAGGTAACCCAGGAACATACTTTTCTATATTCTTGGGACAAATATAAAAGATCCGTGGGATATACTAAGGATATATCTTAAGATTTCAAAATATTCCTGGGATATATGCATTTTGTATTAGGGAATCCCTGGGAATATAGGGGTGGAATGGTTTCCTATATCCCACTAATAACCCAAGGCATTGTATAAACAGTATATACAGTACAGGTTGTTCAATACATGATAGATGTATCGTCTTAAATGAAAGGGTTGAAATTGGTTTGAAATGAGAGAAAAAATTTGAGATATCTGAGTATTTTATATTATATTGAACATATTTTTCGAAATACTCTACTGCATGGTACTATATTGTTGTTCTTGTTATTGTATATTCTGCTCTGGTTCTGCTAGTCCTTTCCTCGCCAATCTGTCTTTGGCATGTCTCAGCCAACTTTTTACAGCTTCTTCAATGTTTTTTTCGGATGTCACGATTTGTTTATTTTTCAAAATTGCTTCTGAAAGGACATTTTCGATTTTCAAATATACCAAAAAAAAAAATGTTTTACTCACCAATTGTTGCTTTAGCAAGAAAGGAATGTTTGAAGATTTTCTTTCCTTTTAGCCCATGCCAATTATATTCCGATGCAACTTCATCTGATAAAATCCTTGAATGGATCCTTTTCACACAGTCATATACTGTGTTGCCACCAATTTTTTCCAGGTACAAAACCTGTAATTTGAAAATAATGCATTTTTATAACAAGGATAACACTATGATTGTGAAGGAAAAACGAATCTCATCAAAACGAGATTATACAGGGTGTTATGTAATAAGTGTCCGATATTTCACAGGATGATTCCTCAGTTATTTATAAGGTGAAAAGTTCATATAAAAATGGGTCCAAAAGGCCTTCATTTTTGAGATACAGGGTGTTGAAATTTAACAAAAATGATAATGATACGCCACTGTTTTTTTAAAATTAATACTATATTCATGATTCTCTTCTATCTACTCATAAAAATGGTCTCTTGACTGTTTTTCGAATGGCGAACGGTTTTCGATTTAAAAAACAAAATGCATTCATGAGACCAACAAAAAATCGCATAGGTACAAGCAAAATATTTTTTTAAATCGAAAACCGTCTGTCAGACGAAAAAATGTCAGTAGCGTATCATTATTTTGATAAAAAATATGACAGGGCACATATACAGGGACGCCACTGAAGAAAATTAAGAAAACTTTAATCATGTAAAAAATGTATTTCTAAGAGTACTTTGTATGTATAAAAATTGAAAAAAAAGCCAAAGCGGTTTTAGTGATATTAAGAAAGAACTGACTTTTTTGTTAAATTTCAACATCCTGTATCTCAGAAATGAATAGGTTGCGGACCCATGTTTATTAGAAAAAAAAGTCTTATTTGTATTGAATTTAGAAACACCCTGTATTTAGAGACAAACAATATAGTAGCATACTTACAAATTTTTCATATTCTCTTTTATTTTCAAGAAGTCGGTCCAAATTTTCAAAAGATGTAAGGGAATCTGTAGGAAATTGATAAAGGAATTCTTCCTCTGCTACTGTTGGCAAATCCAAATTCTTCTCCAGCAAAGTTTCTCTTATACTGGCAATATCTTCACCGATTTGTTGAATTTTCATGGTAAGAGTACTGAGTTTTCTCAAGACTTGAAATTCAAACTCTTTGTTCCTTGGTTCTTCACTATTTTGTGGAATTGAAACTGTAAGTTAAAACAAAATGTGATAGTTTCCTTTTTGTAATATTTTACAATGAACATGCATGTACTTCACAGCCAAACTTTGTTTTCCCCCAAAACAACCTTAAATGTTGAAAGTTTCACAAAAACTAAATCTTCATAGATAAATTAATGCAAATAATCCTCCTTCTGATATTCATTAAACCCACAAATTTTTGTTTTGATAACTCTCATTGAAAAGATTAAGAAACACTTTTATTAAAAAGTAATTATAATTCTTACTATGAGAGGATCCAGAGAGATTGTTTTTCTTCTCAAACTGAGGCTTCATCTTACTTTTTCTGTTCATGTCCTTTTCGGAGAAACCTACAATCAAAATGTCAGTAATGATAGTAATTACCACTGATTATATTTTAATAGGATTCACCTTCTGGGACTTGGGGTAACTTCTGCTGGAATTCATCCTCTGAAGAGCTACTAGAACTACTCAACACTTTTCGTTTTATTACTCTTTTTGCTTCATTTTCAGAGCAGTCTGAAGTGAATTGAGCCCTTTCACAGGCATTACGGGCCTTAACAAGATCATCTAAAATATAAATGAAAACGTAAAAATTAGTTACTTTTGCAAGAAAAGAATGGCTGTTGAACTTTTGAGCTTCAAAGGAGGTAGATTGTTTTCAATAATAGGCTTATTGCAAGCCTTAAAGATTTAATGAGTGCTAAAAATATAAGAAATTAAATAATTATTCTTACCATATATTTTATTTTTATTTAGTATCCTTATGGGATGGAAATCCCAATCATCACCAACTTTATGTTTATCAGCTATGGCTGATTTCAGTTTAGGGCCCCTATAGGGTGGCCAGTAACATTGGTTCTCATGAATCCATTGCTGGGGGACAACTTCCACAGCATTTTCCAGAGTAAAATTTGCTATTACCCACATCTTTTATTGTTTGTTCAACTCTATGAGATGATCCTGAAATTGGTCGAAGTATCATCAATTTGAAAAAACTTGTAACAGGTTAAAAAAATTATAAAGTGCAACCTAGAATGGCTAATATATTTATTCCTATATAATTAAGTATTTTAATTAATTCTCTTCAGGATTGACTTTACATGAATTACAAATTAGTCCATACTATCGATAACACCAAATTGAATAAATATTCAAGGCTGACAGCCAGTTTGAAGTTTTCAAATATTTGTTAAGAACACTAAAATATCATTATCATCTACCTATTTGTTGTTGCTGTCTGGTTGTTGGTTTTATGGCAATAAAAGATATTATTATTATTATTATCTGGATATTTAACAGTGAGCTAACTCAAAATGAAAGTTGATGTCCTTGATTAATCGAAGTATGTTGTAGCACTTTTCCAAAAATATTCAACCCACACATAGGTACCCATTATAGAGGTTCATTTGGTTTATCTAGGAAGACTGCTTTTAGTCCGCAAGCCATCGTACAAAATATTAAGTGATTACCAGCAAGCTATAACTTTGTATACAGTTTGAGTATGCAGAGTCCGCCAAGATTTCGCAGAGAGGAAACCTTGACAGTGGTAAGTTTTTTTTTGGTGGTAAGTTTTTCGGGCTTCTACGCAAGTCGAAAAAAAAAGTGTTGTTACTTGCGTAGTTTTGTCTCCTGAACACGAATCTGAAAATATTTTGCGGCGTTCTCTACTACTAACTAACATCACATTTTTTTTTATTTGCGTAGAAGCCCGAAAAACTTACCACCAAAGAAAAACTTACCACTTTCAAGACTTCCTCTCTGCGAAATCTTGGCGGACTCTGCCTGCATACTCAAACAGTATACAAAGTTACAGCTTGCTGGTAATCACTTCAGATTTTGTACGATGGCTTGCGGACTATTTCATAATTACTTATAAATAATCCTGCCAGAGAAGTTATTTTCTTATTCTTCTATGATTCCAAATGTAAAAGAGGTATCACAACGTAACTATCTGCCACGGTTGTTAATTTAACATACTTGAAATCTACTTCTTCAACACACCAAAACATCAAGGGGCTCAAATTTTTCACTTCATATATGAGTATATTGGATGAATTACAGGGCTTAGTAAAGAAATCTTCAACATTTTCAAATTTTCTACCAATAACAACAGTATTTCCATTATGGGAAGCAAAATTTTCAACTACTATTATACTGCCATCTTTTAATCTACCACAGTTATTGGGATGTTTTGATTTTAATTTAAACTTCTTGAATTGGTATTCTAGAAATTGTGGGTCTTGACAATTTTCAATGAGAGGTCCATTTCGATGTTCTTTCAAAGGTTGGCATTGGAATTCTGATAGACCCTGTCTCATTGTGAATATTCTTTCTGATTCTTCAATACGTCTAGCAACTTGTGGCAGTGGTTTATCAGATTTTCGGATATACTTTTTGAGGAACTGCATGAAATTTTCAAATGGGAATGCACTGAAGGTATCAAGAGTGCCAAAATTATAAATATCTTGGGAAATATGTAGTAAATTGTGAATGTTGTGGGAGATGAATTCATTGCCATATAATTTGGAAAACGTTTCAACAAAAAATACCATTAATGAATTAGCGTACTCTATGTTATCATGATTTATTTGGTTTGAACACATAATTCTGACTGATACATGCAAGGACAAAAAATTTAAATATTTTTTTTTATCAAGAACAGACTTTAATACCACTGGACCTGTATATAAAAGAAATTGACGGAATTCAGTAGCTTTCCACCGTTTCGCTTCATTTAGTGAACGAGGTTTTCTACAAAATTCTATCGGTATATTGGAAGATTGTGATTTCAATGAATCCGAAATTTGAGTGATTTGGTGATAGGACAGTTTAAAAGGAGGTTTACCACACATCCACATTGATACTAGTAGTTTTTTTGTGACCCCTAAGCATAAAAGATGCATATAATCAAGTGGAAATGAAGAGACAAGGCCTAAATTTGGAATCTCATGTAAAATACTAGTGCCTGTGTGATGTTCCTCCTGTTCCTTAGCAAGAAAATCTGCATCGGTCCTTTCTCTGAAATGGATTTCAGGAAAACACATCCTGTTATTTAGGTATTCACCTTCCTGAAAACATTTCGTGCATGAAAAATAGCCTGTATGGCTTTTGATGCATTTTACATAAGATTTTGCTGGGGCATCACAAATAAAACCTTTTATCCTAAATGGCAGTTTCTGATTATTATGAATTATTCCATTTTCTGTTAATTTTATAGCGTCATTCACAAAATCCCTCAAAAATAAGTTTGGATCTTGTGGCTTTTCATATCTATGATATATTCCAACAATACCAACTAAATTCTCAACAGGAAAAAGTGAAATCAGAATGGGATAAAATTGGCTACCAGAACTCTTACTCAGTGGTAGTCCATCAATGTTAACACAGACTTCACAGTTAGCAATATTTTTTCGAGACGTATTATTTAACAAGAAATTCACAGCTCGCTCCAGCCCAAAATGATAATACTCCCCAGGATGTACTGTTTTTGTTATTGTCTGCCGAGGAGTATGAAGAAGAGTTCTTGCATCAATAGGTAAATCGATAAAGTGAGGTTTTAAAACTTTCAATAATTCCCCCAGTGCCGAATGATTTACATTATTTGAAATGGCCCATTCCCCTAATTGAATTTTCAAGTTAGAATTATTGCAATCAATCTGTTTTGGTATTCCATTGAGGTTTTGCCCAGTTTGTACCACATGTTGAGGTGGTTCATAACTGAAATCAGTTTCATTGTCAAGATGACCATCGAAAGGAAGAGAGCAAGCATCATCTGAATGAAAATCTGTTTCGCTACACTGACTTGATTCCATATGTATTTCATCTTCATCTATGCTTTCAGCACTTTCATTATCATGTTCTTGGACGAGGGCAAGTAATCTATCCCTATCAATCTTCAAATGACGGAAATAAGATGTTCTGCTTTTCTTTCTTGAATTCAACATTTTGATAGTTTGACTACAACCAATATGAAAGTTCAAATTTAATGGCCTGTGAAAATGAAGTGTAGTATGATCTTTAATAATAATGGTCGATTTAATGATATATTTTTTCGCCCTGCGATGGGCGGCATAAGACTGAAAAAACTATTTATAATGTTATCATCCAACCATTCTTCTGCGCGTCTGTATGGCATAAGAGTCTGAAAACTTCTTTTATCCAAAATTATGCCATTGATTTCTTTTGTGATGTTGGGGAAGTCGGGAGGATATGATGAGGTTTTGCTGAATAAATGGTCGATGTTATCTGTAGACATTTCAGACGTCGTAGCTACTGCTGTTGCCTCGTTACACTGCGACGAGTTGGAAGCTGGCTCCATTATTTTGGGAGTTTTTGGCGTCTTCAAAAATCGGTTCAGTCTACTTTTCTTGTATTTACTTCCTTTGTCTTCCTACTTTGCCGCGTTGTCCTCAGTACAACCGCCCGTTCTTTCAATCTTGCATGTACTAATGGTTCTGTCACCTGAATTAATCTCGGCAGCGGAATTGTCTCTTGGCCTTTCAAAATTTCATGTTCATATATTTTGAAATAGTTTTCCACGGGGGCATTACTATCTCTCTTCAGTCCAAACCGATTTATGCCGACTGCAGACCATGATGCGAAATAAGGAAAAATCATATCCATCAGATATTCCATAATGTCACTCGAGAAGGAATTATTGGGAATTTTTGAATGATTGGGCGTTTTCGTTATTTCCTCATACATTTCTTTGAATTTCTGATAGTAAAGTGATGATTTTTTCTTACTTTGGGAATATTCAGCATTTTCACCCGCTTTATTGGTGACTTCACAGCATCCGTCGATATCACACGTTTCGTCACTCACTTCCACCGATTCCAGAAGACATTCAAAATTCTGTGGCATTGGTACTTCAAACCAAAATTTTTTATCAATTTCGAAAATGGTTTGTATGCTGTCGTAATATTGTGGCTGTGTATGATGTTTCCCATTAACGTTCCAGCGATAGCACGATGCTTTGCCTGTCTTTGCTTATCACAGAAACACTTCTTCCTTTGTTCCGAATGGTCTTTATTAAATGAGACGAACAAATATGAAGGATTGTTAAGGGTGTATTTCCCACATTTTCATACTCGACTCCTTCATATAGAACGTTCATATAGTTATACAAGTTCATGTGGTTGAAGACAGTAGCGGCGGATTCCAGGAGGGCTAAACTAAAATCGGTTTCAATTTTCATGATATGCGTAGATGCAGACACTTCTTCTACAACTATCACGAAAATATGAGAGAAAGTGGGTTATGGCTGTTTCGTCGTGCTTCGATGATATGAATTCTGCTACAGGAAAAGGACCTCCTTCTTGTGATCCCGGCAGTATGAAGGCATAATAATAAATCGTCATATGCTCATCTGCAAAGGGTGGTTGAGCAACGATGGATCCTGTAGCATCTAAATGCAGGAAAATCTCTTTAAGTGAACTGAGGTACGAAAATTGCATTTCGGTAAACGAAATGGTTGTCAACAGAAAATATGCTATGTATTGGATATAGCCTTTTATAACATTTCCATACATTTCGGTATTGTTTTCGCAATTTTTCCATATAATTTCCGAAGTTTTATCGAGAGTACCTTTAGAACGCTGTTCACTAGATATTTTATGTAATACTGTGGCGCTCACCACAGAATTGAGATTGCCCGCATTCAGAACATTCACGGAGGCGTCATTCAACATTTTCAGCCTCATTGATAAGGTAGACTGTGCGAGTAATTCTTTGGCCAAAAACTCCCGACGGGAAGCTCTTATGAATCTTCGGTGCCGATCTCCGCTATGGTGAATATTTTTTTCGCATAAGACTCCCACTTTCGTTTCAGCTGAAGGACTGATGGGATGATCTACGATGAACTTGAATTTTGTACAACTGGAATGTTTGTATTTTGCTGCTGCATGGAAATATATGTTTCGTAGGTTACCATTGCCATAATATTTATGCCACTTGACAACCAAAACACAAAGGGGATAAACTTGTGCGAAAGCATCATTGAAGTCATCACATCATTCACGTTTCAAACGATTGCTTTGACAGTTGCCATATTTCTTCCAGAATTCCGGCGGAAGGTACAGTGGTGAATTATCAGACCATTTGTTCGTCAATTGGGGCACATAATTCACAGAAACACAAGACGAAATCAAATGTCCGCCATATTCATCGTCATTGGTAGAATAATCATCGAAAAGAGTTTCATCTCCTAATTTTGAGGAACGCAAGTCGCAATCCATCCTTTCAGGTGCGTCCGTTACCATGGGCTCATCGTCGAAAATTCTTGGAATAGAGCAATCGAGAGTATTTTCATCAAAAGTTTCGAGTCTGAGAAAATCGTCATCTGATGATACACGAGTCATATCATCAGCTACAGCTCCATCGGTATGTAGGTCGATAGTATTTGTCGCTGAAGGATTTTCAGTTGAATGGTCGATATTCGGCGACTGCTCATCAATAATTATGTTGATCAACCTTTGAACTTCTTCCTGGCGCTCCAAAAAAGTCTTGCAGCATCCCTTCCGATAATTGTTGAGAGTTCTGCTGTCTACTACATCGGGAACAATTATTTTTATGATGGCTATCCAGAAGTAATCAAGGCGAGCATGTGAGTTTGTCATCAAGTTATCTATCTGCTAATTGTATCATAGCACGAGCTATTTCTTGAATGGTTATAGTTCGTTTCTTGTGAATTTTTGCTCAAATGATACGAAGACACAAGTCGCAAATTGAATACCAAATATAAGAATACTATTCGAAGTGAACAAAATTTCAATAGCAATTCAACTGCTTCAGCATATTCAAATAGATAGTAATAATCGAAACTATCGAGTTTTTAGAACAAAAAGGCTTAATCTAAGTTTCTTCTTCATAAAAATAAAAGATGAATTTTGCGAACACACAAGCGCCCAGAATAAACTTTTCACGAAAACAATATAGAATGACATATCTCTTCAGTTGTGAAACACGATGAAATCGTTCTTCCAGGCAATGAGTTTTCGATAGTTTTAAAGAATCTTTCCGAAATATTAACATATTTTGAAACAGTAAATTTTTTCAGCACCAATATAACGCGGAGTTCAGCGACCACTGCTACCATTGGTTTCAGCACTATTTTTTCTATCCCTCCCAACAATTTCATCGAAAACTTATGTTGCGTAAGGCCGTTAGACGCAATGTTTGACGATATTATCGCGTTAACACTTTCAATTTTTTTCAGCACTAATAAAACGCAGGATTCAGCGGCCACTGCTACTGTCGGTTTCAGCAATATTTTCTCCATCCTTCCCAAAAATTTCATCGAAAACTTATGTTGCGTAAAGCCGTTAGACGGAATTTTTGATGAAATCGTCGACAATTTAATTTTTTTTCAGCACTTATATAACGCGGGATTCAGCGGCCAATGCTATCGTTGATTTCAGCACTAAATTTTCTATCCCTCCAAAAAATTTCATCGAAAACTTATTTTGCGTAAGGCCGTTAGACGGAATTTTTTACGAAACTATCGCTTTGACAATTTTAAATTTCTTCAGCATTTATATAACACGGGATTCAGCGACCACTGCTGTCGTTGATTTCGGCAATATTTTCTCCATCACTCCAAAAAATTTCATCGAAAAATTATTTTGCGTAAGGCCGTTAGACGAAATTTTTTTCGAAATTATCGCGTTGACAATTTAAACTTTTTGTCAGCACTCATATATCGCGGAATTCAGCGGCCTATGGTGTCGTTGATTTCAGGAGTATATTTCCTATCCCTCCCAAAAATTTCATCGAAAACTCATGTTGCGTAAGGCCGTTGGACGCAATTTTTGACGACATTATCGCGTTGACACTTCTAATTTTTTTTTATTGATTTCAGCAATATTTTCTCTCTCCCTCCAAAAATTTTCTTCGAAAACTCATTTTGCGTAAGGCTGTTAGACGGAATTTTATACGAAATTATCGCGTTGACACTTTGAATTTTTTTCATTACTTATATAACGCGGAATTCAGCGGCCAATGCTATCGTTGATTTCGGCAATATGTTTCCATCCCTCTCAAATATTTCACCGAAAACCTACGTTGCGTTAGGCCTTTAGACGCCATTTTAAATGAAGTTATCGCGTTCGTTGACATTCCGGATTATTCCAGTATAATACGATACTACTGTTGCATTCAGGATTATTTTATCTATTTATTTCGAATATTCCATAAGAAACTCATATCGCCTAAGTCCATTCGAAGCTTTTCCAGACGAATTTATCGCGTTTGTTGATATTATAACGTGTGATTCTGCGGTTAACGCTAATGATGCTTTCCTGTTAACTTTCTTTACCCGTTCCAACAATCAAATCGGATTCTGATGTGTTTCTAATACCGTTATATGATATTTCAGTTGACGGTCCGATATTATCTCGTTAAATCAGACATTTTATCACCTACTTATGGCCTGCGTGTGGCCGTTACAACCACCCATTTCAGCCGCATTCATCGATGTCCGGTTTATTGTGAATCCCTTACTAAATTTGTTCAGGTCAATGAGTAGTTAATTCAGTTCATAACCACCCGAATACTCGAGGCTATGAAAATATTTCCATTTTTTGGCGAATGGGCTAGTACTACTCTGGCCAGCCGCTAGCTATCGGAACTACACAATCGAATGTAAAGTCGGCACCTTTGATGTTGAGGGGGCAGTTTTTAGTAACCTCGAAATCATATGTTGAGTGAAATCATGCATGGTACACTGATAAAAATTACTATGTTCATCATTCAAAAATAAATCTTGCTAGGCACAGAAAAATAATTCAAAACAACATCAGTTCCTCATTGAGGTATAATAAACGGTTGAATGTTTCAATGAATAATTAAGAGAGGCATTCCATAATTTTCAAAAAGTTATCCAATCATCATCAATAAATAAATTACCCTCACCTTCTTCAAATACAGTACATATCCGATAGAAAATATTAATATATTCGGAAAATATTTTACGTTTACAATAAAGTGACAACAAAGAAAATAACTACACTGAATACATGAAAACTCATCCACATATTGAAATATTCATGAATTGTATATGGTTGTGAAATGATCAGAAAAAGCTTATCACTAGTTTTTAAGAATTTGAGACATTATTCACAAGTTTTGAAGAAATAACATTTCCTCTTGTTGGAAAATTTTATTATTATTATTGAGTATTTCGTTTCTTTAAACTTCAAGGTGGATTTATGCAAGCCAACTTGGATTTAACCTTATCTTAAAGAGTTATCTTGAAAAAGGGCATTCATACAACAACTAAACTTGAATAGCGAATATACGAACAACTTATTTTGACAGCTGACAAATTTTTGAAGCATTAGCAAAAAAAAATTATAAGTTACTAAATATAAAGGCCGCCGTACATTAAGCTACTTCGTGGCAATGAAATTCACTATTTAGCAATCGTCTCCGTTTCTTGCGTCTCCGTATATTATTCTATTCTGGAAATGCCTTCAAACATCTAACTTGCATAAAACTTGCAGTATGCATGATTGCCTCCATTTGATTTCGAACATCAAACTTCTTGAGTTAGTAAGTTGAACTGAATAAAAGTTAAGTTGTCTTGCATGAATCCACCTTAAGTATTCATATTTATTCAGAATATTCATCTGCATTTAGTAAGTATATTACGAATGCTAAGGATTTTCAGATTTCCACTTTATTGTTGACCCAAGGCCTCACGATTATCAAAAAAAAACTTAGTAGTATGTAGACATAATTAATTTCACAATATCCCTGAAATCTCATCAAAAAATAAATAAAATTTTCAATGCAATACTTTCTGATTTATTTACTTAACCTTGTTACAATTATTAAACAGGAATACATCAGTAAACAGAAGAAAACATATTACCTAAACAAGATTTTTTTACTTCCACTATTTTCAACCTTTTATTACGTATTTGACAGCTGTTACGTAATGGATCATTCAGAATATACGTGTATTCTAAATTATTAATAGCAGCCGCGTCCGTAATTGTTATATGGATAGTTATATCCATGAAGCAAGCAATTGTTTTACCTACGAAGAAATTCGTGCTACACCAGCAGAAACTATATCATAAGCATGGTGGGAGTAGAAATAGTATATTATGCAACGATCGTGTAATGATGGTTATTAATACATGAGCATAAACCGGGATACGAAACGAGCCGAAGGTGAGTTTCGTATGGTTTATGCGAGTGTATTAATAACCATTACATGAGAGTTGCATACGCTATTTTATCTTCACCCGATAAATAGGGAAGAACTACAAATATTATATTTATATTTGTATTGCACATAATAATACTAATTGAACAAATTTCTTTGAAAAATTCTACAGAATTGCAATTAATAGTATTACTTCGAGTAATAAAACGATGAGTTATGAAAGGAAGATCAAAAATTGAAGAAAAAAAAAGTTACTCGAGGCCGGATTCGAACCAATGGCTCTTCATTCTAGATTATACAACGTCAGTGCTACAGACCGCCCGGCTATGGAGAGGTCACAAAAATTGATGAAAAAATAAGTGATAAATCATGCATTTGTTAAATGAAAAATTTAATCATCCTAACTGTATTTTTGTCGGTGAAGGTGTCGAAGGTGATTCTCCCATATCGCTGGTATCAGACATTTTGTTATAATTATCGAAGTTTGGCTATATTCTCAAAAAGTTCAATACCTATACCGACTTTGACTTGACAAATGTCAAATGCAGAGCATGCACACCATGCTTGATTGAAAAATAATGGGTTTCTATTGGTTGAAAATCTGTATCGTAATGAAAATCTGTATCGTAATGGATTTCATTATAAAACGGTTTGTGGGCATATAAGTGTATCATTAGAGTACGGGTGTAGATAAAAAACATTACGCAACTCAAGGATAAGGCTACTTACGTGCACTCGCAAATTGCCGCACTCGGCTATGCCTCTTGCTCACAATTTTTGCTCATGCGTGATAGGCTACTTATCCTTCTCTTTACGTAATAATCTAATAAACCTAAAATAATGTAACAAAAACACAACACTAATAACAGATGATCACAGACGTGATATTGAGACATAACAATAAAGATTCAATTAAAAATGTATTCATAAATGTGATAGAATGATCAGTTTTCTGTTTTTTTTATATTTTCATTTATCTGTTATATTTCTATTCGTATATTTCAAGCAGTAAAATATTCTTAATCTAATAAACAGTTTCAATACATATGAATAAGGAAATTCAGAGCAAGGGTGGGAAAAATTCTATATTTTTCAAAGTGTTAAAAAATGAATGAGAAATTCCCTGAGTACAACTAATTTCATCAAACATGGAGGAAAAGCATGTGTCTAATTTGTAAATATAATTAATAAAAGACTCACTCGGAACCCTCAACCAACCATATATACTTTTATCGCAATCATAAGCTTTATAATACGTGAATAATTTACTAGCATCCAATCCCTCACATTCTTTGGAATAGTCGACACATATTTGACAGGTATGAACGTTGAGAGTTTTTTTGATCAAATAGCCACAAACATAATTAAATGCATTTTGTGTTATATTTTCTATCGTGTATTCGTAATCTGGAAGTGATATGGCTTAGGAAAAATTTTCATTATCTCTCTCAGGAACAATTACATCTGCTGCTTTCAAATTCATCAACAGTTTATCGTGATCGTCTTCACAGTTCATATTATTTAAATGTAAATAATTTTGGCAAAAAAGTTTTCTGAATGCCCTCTCGAATTGTATTGGTGTTGGATTCACACTGTTGCCTCCTTGCTGTCTAATACTTCAAAAAAAAATTCCAACGCAATCTGAATTCACTCTCCTAGTTTGCAGATATTCGAAATCTGCCAATAACAATTTCTCCCATAATTTTTTGACTCCATTTATGGTTATGATCCAACACTTCACTGATTTACATTTTGAAGTAATGTCTGAACTTTTTCCGTTTATAATTTTCAATTTTTCAAAGAATGTCACCATTCCATCCAAATAATCAAGCTAGTAATCAGCTGCTTCGAAAACATTTTTGAATTTGTTTTGACTATTTCGATAAGAAGAATTCAACAAATCAAAAAGTTTATTGAATTTTTCTATCACTTCAATAGTCCCTGCTGCTTCCGCAGGAAGTGCACCAAGACTCAAATGGGTATTCATACCACATGCAACTGTGTTACTTAGAGTTTGAGTAGCTAGCCTTACTTTCATTTTTTCGAAATTTGTTGGATGAATGTGGGAATCGGTGAGTTTTGGTGCACTCCTATAGAACTCTAGCTTATCACTTTGATAAAATTGTTCCAAGTACGACCAGGATGTCTTTTTTCCATCAAAACAAAATACATTTTTGATCAAGTTATTCCTAGTGGCTTTGAGCAAGTGACAAGGATCAAATAAATGAATCATTTTAGTGCCAGCTATCTCAAATTCAGTATTATCTGGGCAGACTCCAAGAGACTTAGCAAGTTCAATGAAGTTTGACCCCATATCACTCACGAGTCTTCATGTAAACCCAAGTCAGTTAATTTGGATACACACTTTTCAATAAGAGGATGTAACTTTCTTGCCTCAACCTGTGAACCCGTGAAACAATGAGCAATTGGTTGTTTCCAATTGGAGTACAAAACTCTAGCCATTATAGACTTCAAAGCCATTTCACAAAGCGTACAATGTTTGTCTTGAGGCAGCATTGTTCTAACCTTCACCTCAAGAGCTGAAAATATTGGTTCATTATCCAATCCAGTCCGGCAAACAAGGTTTTCAGTCATCTTTTGTAAGCTTCTCTCAGTCGGAAGACACAATAGTTTACCTATGAAGCTGTAAGCCCGAGGACCCAAGAAATAAAGAGTTAAGGCAAACTGCTTATAGCTCTCCGAATACCTTCTACCTCGTGGTTTTCTATTTTTCAATATTGCCTGAGCTTTGATGATCTCTGCCAACGGCATGTTCAGAAATTTGTCACAGAGGTAGTTAGTCATCCAGGCATAACTTCCGTTTCTTTAGAGGTGCTCCCTTTCTTGCCTTCCTCAAAGCCTTGATTTTCCTCCTCAACTTTACTTTTCGAGGAGATCCAGAGCTCAAAGTAGCTGGGGTCTGTGTCGAAATTGAGTAAGACAGCAGTGGTGAATAGATTTTGGAATTAAATACCAGATCATCCAAAGAACCCCCATCGGCAGTTTCTGAGTACTGAGTACTAGTTGGACCTTCATTTGAAATATTTTTGTTACTAACACTGATTGAATATTTGGTATGTAACTGTACCTTGTATGGCAGAAGAGCACTCAGTGGAAGTTGGTTCTTTCAGTGGAGAAGCAATGGCAATATCTGAAAATTTTGAAAGTATATAACTGTGATTTACTGGAATTGTAATTTTGTAATTTCAAAAAAAAACTAAACTGATACTCTACCTGATAGAATTAAAATTTTTCTGTTGGCTTCTGCAGATTCCTTATGTCCAGTTTGTTCACGTTTCAATGTGTGTGAAAATAATGTTGGAACAGCCTGAGCGAAGAGAGTTTTTCGTGTTTCTCTTTTCGTTATATATTTTTCCTCAAAATGTTTTTCACAAAGTCGATAACATCTATGGCGAGTGTCCACATTTTTTACAAGCAAATTTCCTCTATTACATACTTTCGCCCACTTCTCAGATCTGAAAGAATGAATTGCTCAAGCAAGAAATTCTTCGAAAATATAGACGCAAAATAACAAACAAAACCAAATCCTAAATCTTATTCCACACATAGTTCGAAATAATTCAAATAACTATTCCTCTTTCATAGTAACATTCGGTGTCACTATCACGAGAATCTTTGGTTCATAACCAAAGCCGTTTTATTTATACATACTTGATACATACCTCACTGGGTCTTTTGGAAAGGAAAAAAAACTAATTCCTTCTTGGTTATATCTGGAAGTACATCCACGATAAGCACATACAGTACCACCTTTCGATGCCATTTCAAAAGTATTGAGAAAATATGTAATCAACACAACTGAATTTCACTGCCTGGTGCTTAGGTAAAGACGCAAATTTAAATAATATAAATAGGATTGATTAAAGTGACAGTACTGACAATGACAAGTATCATGCATATTAAATGGCGGCTGAGTTCGCGGAATGTGGCTTTCCTTCGCTTCTGTATAGTTCCGA